>OY744461.1:1830825-2033000 GCA_963556145.1 Hygrocybe punicea | reverse complement strand
GAATTGCACAGAATTATTTGGAATGGATTTCCAATTCCCCGCATCTGGATTCCCAATCTCCCGAATCTGGATTCCCAATTTCCTGAATTTGGATGCCCAATCTTGGAATTTGCATTAATATGCACTTTTTCAGGATTTCAATTCTCATAATTGTTGAATTCCAAATCCCTCATCTCCCACAATTTCAGAATTCTACTTTCCAAACTTCTCAAACTCTTGGAATTACAATTCTCAGCATCCCAAAGCCTGCACTTTGAAATGCCCATTCCTAGCATTCCCAGTATTGGAATTCCAATACTCAGAATTCCCAGAACTTCAGAATCCTAATTCCCAGCCCCATATTTCCCCAGGTTTTAGCATTAAATAACTGTCCAATACCATTTTGCAAAGTATCTGACTAGTATTGCAGCAGTACTATACTATTTTGCAAAGTTCTTTAAGGATATTGGAACAGTATCTTAGATGCATTGAAACAGTACCTTAAAAGTATTGAAGTAGTATCTTAAAAGTATTGACACAGTATCTTAAATGTATTGAAACAGTATCTTAAAAGTATTGACAAAGTATCTTAAATCCAAAATATGGCAACAGTACTATACTATTTCATCCTGTATCTTGATAGGATTCAAAAGGTATCCTAATAGTAAAGGTGGCCCAACTTCCTTACTTGTTTAATACTTTGATTCATCTTAGGCTGCAAGTATTCTATCCAAACTATACAGTACTTTGCTGTAAATACAGTAAAAGTAGTGAAACAAAAGGCTTGATGTTATTGAAAAGGTATAAGTCTCATTTTCCTTCATACTTTCAGATGAATTTGAGCACAAGTATTGTAGTTTATATCTGAATACTGTTACAATACCATGCTGCAAGTTCTGGTAATGATATTTAGTATACTTGTCAAGTACTTTCAAGATACTGTGTGACATGGTATGCTACCATGCACCCTGTGTAATATATTTTTAACCAACTGGACCATAACCATCTGCCAAGAATGACCAGCAAGCCAATATATGGTATTTGCCAACCCATGTCCCATGGCTGACGGTATACTAACCAGGATTGGCCAATCCATGGCCAACCGAAATACCCAGACCTGTCGGCCAATCCACCTTTCATGGCCAGCCGACATACCCAGACCCATCGGCCAATCCATGTTCCATGGCCAGCCGACATACCCAGACCCGTCGGCCAATCCATGTTCCATGGCCAACCGAAATACCCAGTGTGGTCGGCCAATCCATGTTCCATGGCCAACCAAAATACCCAGACCTGTCAGCCAATCCACCTTTCATGGCCAGCCGACATACCGAGACCCGTCGGCCAATCCATGTTCCATGGCCAACCAAAATACCCAGTGTGGTCGGCCAATCCATGTTCCATGGCCAACCAAAATACCCAGACCTGTCAGCCAATCCACCTTTCATGGCCAGCCAACATACCCAGACCCGTCGGCCAATCCATGTTCCATGGCCAGCTGAAATACCCAGACACGTCGGCCAATCCACCTTTCATGGCCAGCCAAATTACCCTGGGCTGTCGGCCAATCCATGTTCCATGGCCTGCCAAGATACCCAGACCGGTCGGCCAATCCATCTCCCATGACCAGCCAAAATATCCAGACCGGTTGGCCAATATATCCCCCTGCTTTGGCCAACTCATGTCCCTCAGAACATAGACCCCTCGGCCAAGCCATCTCCCCTGGAGAAAGATATTGGTCGGCCAAGATTGGCTGGCCCACTCGGAGTGGGAATTGTCCCTCTCGGCTGAGCCATGTCTTGTGGAAAAGATATGCTGTAAGGTGTGTGCAATCAGTATAACTGAATCACACAACATGGCATCCTAGGCTGAATTTCAACTTTACATTTTAAAATCTATTTAAGTTTGCAGATATTCCTGTTACAAAAGCACTAATTGCAACAGTATAAACTCTAACTAATCTAGATTCTGTTATTAATAGTGCTGAACTTTCAAGTCAGTAAATAGTTGGACCAAAACTAAGTCTCTACTCAGCAGAAATTAGACTAATATGTGAAAGATTAGGTTCAGGTTTGAACCAGGTTCACAAGATTCCCTCCTTGACTGAACCTTGAACTGAACTCAAGGTTCGGTTCAGGCATTACCCTGAACCTTGAACTGAACTTAGGTTCAGTTCATGTAGGTTCAGGTTCAGAACCAAACTCAGGCTGTACCATCACTAGTCCTCAAACAAACCACTGTTTTTGTAGGCAGCAGGTGCCCTTCTTGGATTGTCCATAGTGCTGTCCAACAGTGCGCTCATCCTTTGAGGTCTCGTCAATGAAGCCAAGTTCCTCTGGTGCATAATGTGCTATGTGAAGCATGAATTGAGTACGGCCAGCTTCATTCTATTCAGTGGCAATGCGGAGAAGAGATGTTGGTGCATATGAGTTCCTGGTGGATAGTCATGTAGTGGATGGAGATGAAATGATTCGTCTTCAGAAGGTGGAGAAATTCATCCAGAAACCAGTCTGGGTTGGCGTGCATCAAGCGAAGAAGGTATTGAACATCATCATTGTGGAGAGAGCAGGGAGCAGAGTTGTACTTGGGTTGTTCGTGCATGATGTTGTGGGTTTCATTCCAGAGTCGATAGACACGATACCATGTGCTGGCGGAGAAGTTACAACAAGAAAGAATGTCAGAGAGGTCAAGTAGACCAAGTTCATAAAGGCAAACAGCCATGATCTTGACATCGTGACTGATTTTGCAGTACATGGTGGTTGAGAGGCAAGAATCTTTCTAAGTCACCTTGCTTGCAAGGTCATATCCCCCCCCATAATTCTCTGCCAAAGACAAATAGATGTAAATAATCATGTAAAGTGTTTGAGTCCGTGGTTGGTTCCCTTTGCCATAGAGTGTCCGTCTAGTTTTTTTTTGATCCAGTTCGTTGGTTTCCCTTCGCGAGTTGATCAATTTTGATGATGGTCTACCAGATTCAATCATTTCGCGGCTTTCATGTCAGTTGGGAGCTGCCCCCGCTTTTTGCGCACTCCCCTCTCACCTCAATCCCATTGACGGAGGTGTGGTTGTGGTCGCCCTGGGGAAACATGTCACTTTTAAGTTGTTTTACACAGACGACGAGGCCAACTATGGCCGCAACAATTCATTGTGTTTCCAGTGGGGGCGAGGGCTGGTTCTGTAGTAAATATGAGACGCGGTGATGATGGCCTTTCTTGGCTTGCGCTCTGTAGGTATCTTGATATGTACTAAAGTGGGGACTCTGGTGTAAGTCGGTCATGTTTTTATTTCACGTTACATGGTGTACAGAAGCGTTCTTTTTGCAAAACTGGAAGGACGGGTGGAAAAAGCTGCTTGTACTAAATGAAGCTATGTGATGAGGTGATTATTTTGTGTCATTTCATTTAAGGACTTGAGTCTTGTGTCTTCATCTCAGAGGTCCTCGGATGGGTGTTTGGTGAACAATTCGTCCTGAAAGTCTCTGAGCAAACAGATGTTGTCCCTTCCCTTGCTTCGAGAGAGGGCTACGTAGGTGCTGAAGGGGCTCAAGGATCCACTGGGGGGCTTCACGAGGTTGACAACAACATTCGATATTGTTTGGCCTTGTGATTCATAATCGGTGAAAGTGTATGCGGCCATGAGGGCGAATTGTCTGCGGATGATCTTTGTTGGGCTTTGTTTTTCGTCGTGGATTGTAAAAGTTGAAGTGGAAGGCAAAATTGGGATGAGACCAGGGGGAATGCCATCCAGTCGCAAGTTCGTGACCATGTCTGGCTTGAAAAGGACCAGGGCGGGTGGGTATTGCAAAATGCTCACGCCGTGAAGCGCTGTGAGAGTGCCTGGCGGCTCCCGGGGGTCAAATATGATGTCAACGACATCGCCCCTCATCCCGTTGGCGAGGTCGGCCTCCGTGGCGATGTTTAAGAGGACCATGGCCTTCATACTGACTGCCAGCTCAACCATTTCTGGTAGTTTCCCTGTCGACGTGTCTTTCATGCCTGCAACTACGACACGTTGTTGTAAAGTGAGAGGTTGCTCTTCAAAAATAAGTTCATTAGGGATGGGATGAATGGATAAAGACAGTCCACACTGACTTTGAATCGTCGCCAAGTCCTCAGAGGGGCAGAGCCAGACTGGGTTGCCCGTTCGCCGACTATGCTTCCTGAGGGCATGCCTGTTCCAGGCGATGCGGACCCCATGAGGTGAGGTAACAAGAATAGCATCCTCCCATGGCGGGAGTTGGAAGTTGGGAATGTCGCAATCTGGTGTTGTCAAAACGAGATCCCATATCACTTTAATGTCCTCGGCGGTGCAGTCTCCATTGCGAGAGTGCTCCAATACCTCGCTCCACTTCTTATCCACAATTTGGTTCTGCTCACTGAGGTTGAGAGAGACCGTCCAAGCACGTTGGATGCGTGGTTTCCACCTTTTGAATATAAGGAACCTGTGATGTTCCCCACTGGAGGGAATTGGTGGAAGTCCCCTACCAGTATGATGTTGAGTCCCCCAAAATGGAGCGTTGACTGGGTTCCTGCGGATCATCCCCACACAGTGCTTGTGATTTTTGACAGTGAGGCCAACACGGTTTTTGTCAACATGGAACACTCGTCAATAAACACGTATTGAGCGGGCACTATGTTGTTGTTTCTTCTCTTGTCCATGTCTTTGCTTGGGTGCTCGACCCATCCGTCCACACACGGCGTCCTTATGGGGATTCCTGCCCACCAATGCAGAGTGACCCCTCCGATGAGGCTTGCTGCCACCCCTGATGTGGCGGTCTTGGCTATTAAATGAGATGCATTGAGCTCTGCGAACATGTGAGTGATTGCATTAATGACAGTGGACTTGCCAGTGCCACCCTGCCCCAACAACATTATGAGGAGTTGTTTCGGATTGTGACCTGCGAGATGATCCTTCAAATGCTGGTGGACAATGTGATGCACATGACCCTGATCCTCATTCAGGCCACATAACCAGGAGGGGTTATCCTCCTCCTGAATTGGTGAAAGCAGCACAGCCTCCAATTGTGTCGGTGAGGACCCTATAGTTAGGTGTGACAAATCCAAAGGGTCGTGGTGAAATGGGCTCTCCGTACTCTTCCACAGAGCGGTGGAAGACTGAATGATCTTCCTCCAAGCCTCAAATTGAGCCATGTCTTGCTGCGTGGCCATGTGGAGCCGTCTTTCCATCATTAATTCCATGGCCACGTCCTTTTGAAAGATCCCAACCTTCATAGCGATGTTGATCGCGCCCTTACCAAAATTAATTTCTCTTGCAGGCCAGCAGCCCTGCCTCACAAGTTCAACATCTTCCTCCGTCCATTCAATTGTTGGGAGACCGGAACCGATGTTGGGGATCGCCCCATCCAGATTAACATCGTGAAGAATCCTGGCTTGGTGGGGGGGCAGCACAGCCTTTGTTCATTTTGCACCTGCGGAGTCAGCGCTGTCGTGGTAATACTGTACGTTGCAAAGAAAATGTCGAAACCTTGGGCATGCGCCCTCTCTGAAAGTTAGGAAAGCACCAGGAAGGCCTTGTCCCTCTGAAACAACATCGCATGGCACTCGCCATGGAACCAACAACAACAACATGTGCATGCAATACAGTTGATAAACTTCGGCCTTGTCATTGCAAGGAAGCCAGGTTCCTGTGAACTCCGGCAGTGTTTCATGACCGGCACTGCAGAGCATGCAGCATCGGTCCCCCCTCTCGCTGCTCGGTAAATATGCAAAACGATCATGGCGGGGCCTCCCCCTGTTCCATGGCAGATTTGGCACCTTTCGCTCTTGCATCTTTCCTTCGTAGGTGTCCATTATAAAATTGAGGAAGCTCGACCCCTCCAGGCGCTTGCCTCGGTCCATGTAATCTTTCAATTGGTCTCTCATTTCCAATCAACCTTCAACCACCTCCAGTTGCACCACAGGGTCCTGCCGCAATGTGTCAGACCTTTGCCTCTCGAGACAGGCATCCACATACCTCTAAAGTGCCCAACGCTGGCAACTCGTGAACTTGTGGGCCCACACTTGTTTCATCTGGCGCTGAAGTCGGCATGCTGTGAGTATGTCAGCTGCCATTGCATGAAGTGACCTCTTATTCCATACCTTGAAAGCCTCGTTTCAGGGAAATGCTCCCTCACCAGTCGCGCAAGAGGCTCTGTATAAATGGATGCGTACGTGTGTGAAAGGTAGCGGTCTCCCCATCCCATCAAGTAGCTTGTCACTTCCGAAGCACTGAATTCTTGTTTGCGGCTCAAAGTGTTGGTGCATCTTTGAATGAGTCTTTGGTTTTGCTTCCTCAGGTCGGATGTGGCCGCCTCTTGTGCGTTGTGAAAGGCCAGGCATGTTGCCAGTAAGGCGGATGTATTGGAAGACATGGTTTGGTTTTTCATAGTGTAGTTGGTGATGTACCACGAGATATCCTTCATCTCCGCCCCATGAGTGATGATTTTGATGTTGTGATTGGATCGGACCGTCTGCAACAATGTCGGGTTCCAGTTGTTAAAGTAGGGGAAGATCCGCTTGGGACCCCATGAGCCATCTTCGTTTACCCAATCCTGACTCGTGACAGGAAACGGGGCACGATGCTTGCATTGGAGCCTGTTGTCCCTCATTTGCAGGCACATGGTGATCCCACAAGTGTGCACCTGCACCGCCCTTGCCAAAACTGCCCCCGTCTTCTGACGCTCATCCTCGTAATGTGGGCGTCAAGGGTCACAAGGCCTAGAATAAGACACCCCTTTCTCCTTTGTGCTGCGTCCGGTGGGTATGCTCGGGACGTCAGCCTTCACCACCTGACCTATGTCTTGTCGTGAAAGCCTTCAGACTGGAGCCTCTCCTTCATGGTGGCCGCTGTAGGAGCCCCTGCGAGCCACAATACAATGTGTAAATGCAGCGTGCCCCTCCCCTGCGCCTCAATGGTGCCCGCATAAGCTGCCACCCGCCCAAATATACCTTCTCACCTTTTAATCTTGCCCCTGCTAGAAGGGTCAGCATCCACCCCAGAAAGAGTCATTAGGATGGTGTGGATAACGTGGTGAAAAAACTGCACCACCACAAAAGGGTCTGCCGCAATTGTGCACGCTTGTGTTTGTGCATCTGGCCCCGCCATCTTCACAAAGTTGTCCAGGTCAATCTCGTGCCCTGCGAGCACTTGTGCTATGGGGTCGTGTGTATCCGAGGGATTGATGGTGATCCATAGTGAAGGAGGGTTGAAGACAGCCACCGCGCCCCATATCTTCGCCCTGACATTCCTGCGCGACTCATCCGTTCCCATTACTTTTGCCCGCACCACCGTCAAGTGTCACCTGAGCGCCCTCACCGCCGGGTTTGAGAATTGAACTCCTCGAGCCTCCTCTGTGCTCGCCTTCAAAAGATCGTTTGGTGTGATCTCCTTGATGGCATTCTGGTTCTTCACAAAGGCACTCTTTTTGATATGTATCGCAGCGAAGCGACAGACCACCCTTTTTTGCAAAACGCCAAAGACCTGAAACATGAAGTGCAGGTCTAGGCGAAAGCGCTGATCGCCATATCTCAATGCCCATCACATGTGTTCACCATAAGACACCGACGCAGGCCTGTCAACTTCGAACTCGCCCTCACCATATGGAAAGAGGATGGGAAAGGCGCCCAAGAGATGATTAGGTTCCTCAACGCTGCCTCCCGTCTGTTTGTCCTTGTCGTCCACATGCGCATATTCGTTGACGAAGGCCCCTCCCCTTCAGATGGCATACTGAGCCTGCCCTTGGGAACTTCCGCTGTTGAAAAATGTGTTGGTCACTACGTCTTTGTCCAGGAGCCCACACACATCCACGTCTATGACACCATGCACTTGCAAAGTGACGACAGCGGGCTCTGCGGTTGATATCATCAATACAACTCCCTAACCCACCAATGTTACTCACCTGCACCAAACCCTTCGTCTTCATCTACTTCCATAATATCTATTACATCCGCAGCATGGACAGCCATGTCCTCGACATCCTCCGTCTCCATTGCAGAGTCGCGTCCTGTTGAAAACCCCACCTCAGCTTCCCTCAAAATGTAAGTGCAATAAACTCACCTCCACCCTCCCCTTCTTCCTCGTCCTCGTCCGGCATGTAACCATCCCTCTCATGCTCCAGAGCCGCAATGTCTGTGCTGTGTTTCGCCATCATGGAGTCTGATCTCTGATGGCACGGCATCCTCAGGCAACCCCACCAGATTCTCCTCTGAGATCCTCACCGCTGCATACAAGGGGTTGTGTTGGCATAACCACTCGATCGTGCTCTGCACTCGATCCCGACGAACCCTGAAGAGTCCATGCATGCAACTGTCTGGGAGATTGCGTGGACCAATTATTGTCATGCCAATAACAGATGCCAGAATTTGGCCTGGAGGCGGTAGCGTGTCTGTGTCAACCATGTCTGCAATGTCCTGTGTGTTCAACCGGTAAGTGGACACATTCCCATGAACCGCACTGTTGAGGCCATTGTCATTCCAATTATGTGCCCCCTTCACTTTCAGGAACAACTTGACAAAATACACCGCCGGGTAGTACCTCGCAGCCAGCACTTTCTCGGGGAGGGTCAAAACTGCCAGCTCATGGGGGACGTCTCCGATCCACATGTTGTTCGCCAAAGAAAGACACGGTGTCACCCCTTTGCGCAGCTGCCTAATACATTCACCGCAAACCGCCCCTTCTGGCGGACTTCCCACAATCGTGGCAGTATAAAGCAGCATTCCATTGTGGAGCACATGAGCCAGGTGTGCTTGGTGGGGGGTGAGGAGGTCAACGTAAGGCACATCACTTATCTTCATCCCCTCTGTATTGGATTTACACCCTTCTCTTGTGCACACAATGCACACCACTCTGGACAATGCGGTGTTACCTGTCTCCTCTATGAAATCGACAATCATCTTGTTGATCACGTCTTGCGTAGGGCAGTTGAGGTAAATGTCCTCGTCCTCCGCCCCCAGCGCCTCCCTTGTGGTGTCCAGAATGGCCGTGTTCATTGGTTCATCTGCAGCCGAATCCAACAACAGGTCATGAAGAGCGACGACAGCCCGTTTTCGCATCCCTCCTTGTCGAAAAACCTCCTGCATTTCCTTGTCTTCCGACGCGATCCTCGCAATTAATAAATCACGACTCCTCGTCTCTTGACGTGCAAAGCAGAGACCCTCGGGACAAAGAGCCAACAGCTCCTTGACAGTGAGTCCACTCAGCTGTCTCTTCAGGCTTGCAGCGCAGTGACCATCCATTTCTGTGGCCCACACAAAGACCACCGCACATTTATATTCCATTCAGGTTCTCATGTCCTTGATCCTTCCACACCCTACCTGAACACCTGTTTCAAACTGCAATCCCAACACCTCTCTTTTAGACATGTGGCCCCCTTTCTCCATGTCTCTCACCTCGTCATCCCATCCGGCCACACTTCCCCACTTATATGTGCACAATGGCCGCCCCGCACCACAGATCATCATGCCTAGTGCTGCCAAAGTTCGGTTCAGAACCGATCCGAACCGAACCGGAAGTTCGGTTCAGTCCAGCACCTTGGGCTGAACTGAACCCCGGGTCCGGTTCGGGGTTCAGGCAACCCCCGGGTTGTCTAAATGGTTCACGAGCGGTTCAGAACCGCCAAACTGATGTCCGCAGGTATGTTATTTTGCACTCCAAACGAAAGTTTTTACTCACATGCCGATTTGGCAAATTTCCATTTTAGTCAAACTTTATTCTCAGCCACCAACAACCACCACTCTGAAAAGCCTCGAACGCAAGCGTTCGAGGCAAATAGGTAAGTTATACTTTCATTATCATTTGTAACTCATTGACTAATAGTTTTGTAGGCTCTTCTACCAACCACCACCAAATCGGCAGCCACCAGATGGACGACGAGGACGATGACGACGATGATGACGCACAATGCAAGCACCAGCACCAGCATCGCAGCATCAACACCAACACCAGTACTGACCAGCACCACCAGCACCACCACCATCAGCAGCAGTGATGAAGGGTTTGCGGATACTGGTAAGTATTTTTATTCATTTCTATGTTACTAACTATGTGAGCCAGCAGCAACAGCACCAGGGCTGGCAACAGCACAACACCACCAGTAGGAGAAGCAGCAGCACCAACACCAGCCCGGCGACAACAACAGCAGCAGCAGGAGAAGCAGCACCGGCACCAGCACCAACGCCCACGCCAACGCCAATGCCCCAACCACGCCAACACCAGTGCCCCAACCACGCCAACGCCCACGCCATCTAACCAGGCCCCCATCCCTGTCTAACACCTCACAAACACGCAGCCCGGCATCAATTGATGTCAGGGCTATGTTCGTGAGGTTACAGGGCGCTGGTGTGCCATTCGCAAGGTCACAGGCACCACCAGCAGCACCAAGGCAGGGAGACCCAGTCCCCACCCCAGCTATCACCTCGCGAACACGCAGCCCGGCGTCAATTGACGTCGGGGCTATGTTCGCGAGGTTACAGGGAGATGGGTGCCTCACCAGCGCCAGATTGAATTTTTAATAATAATATATTGAGTTTTGTAGTTAATTAGAACATATAATAATAAATTGTGAAATTTTACATGTAGAATACGTGATAACCGTAAAATTGAGTGTCCGAACCATTCATGAACCCGGTTCGGGCCCTGAAAAAAATATCTGAATGGTTCAGGGCGGTTCAGGTTCAGTTCACGTGAAATCCTGAACTGAACCCGGAGTTCAGTTCAGGGTTCAGCCAAAATGGGTCTGAACTGGACTGAACTGAACTTTGGTAGCACTAGTCATGCCATCACCCATCAACTTCACCCGCCACTTCCACTTCATGCATTTCCTCCAGGCCGACATCATGCACATTCATGAAGTCCAATGGGCACCGCGCACTTCGCCAGCTCAGAATAACTCGCACTCCGTAACACAAACTAGTGAAAAGGAGGTGGGTCACACTCACCTCTCGCCACCATTGACTAACTTGTGCACTATCTGTCTTAAACAGTTTCATCACATCCATCGCATTTACTACGAAGGTGATTCCCAACTCACTGAAAAACACCATGCTCTTTTTTTAACTCCCTTAGGTGTCTATTTCAGCCTCAATGATACTTGCACCTCATGCACGGAAGCCGACGATTGATCATGTAATCTGAGAAACCTCGTATGGTAGCCACGTTGTCGACTACACGTGTATTCCCACCCCAATTATTGCATGTGTCCATCCTGAACGAGAAAAAGCTCACAACCAGATGGCCCGAGTCACCCCTACTGGCACCCCATCCCTATCCCTCCCCCTCCTCAATAATAGCCACTGTTCTGCCTATCACAATTTTCACCGTGAATGACTGAGAACCACTAACTCTATACATACCTTCCATGAACCTCCTATAGACTGATGCCTCTCCTCAACACCTGCAGCCGCTGGAGAAGAATGTGAACGTGTCTCATCCCCCTTCCTTGCCACTCCACTACAAGTTCATTCACAGCCGCCGACACGTAAGCCAACTTGAATGTTCTTACAACAACCACCCACCTGAACCGCCTTTCAGAAAATACAAAAGAACCTCCCACCAATATCGCCTTGTTCAACCATGCACGACTACTGGCCAAACGACGACAAATGAGCTTATTTCCACACTGCACCGATACAGGCTTCACCCACCTCTTTGGTCCATGTTTTTGACCACCCTGCCCCTCTCGCTCTCCATATATCCCTCCATATGGCCTCCACCTTCCGAAACCGAAGGTTTCTCTTTCTAAGACACACCCTCTCAACTATTGCTGCCTCAGATCCGCCATCCCCTCACCGTGCCTCACATTACGCCAATGCCTTCCCACGTGAAACTCATCACCCATCTACCAGGTGTTCACTGTGGGGGAATAAATGCCGTTGTCAATCTGGAGTACGCCTTTCTGGTTTGTTGGAGGGGATATAAGGGGAAAGGGGGTGTGTTGTCTATTTGGTGTGGGATCATGTCTGTCTTCGACGCAGCAGAACACGTAAGGGTGCTCTCTGTGTTGCAAACCTATCTGCTGTCCACCAACTTCATTGCGAGCGTGGGTTGGAAGCAGGAAAGAACGGGGCATGTGCTCGTCGTGAAGCCAGTGGGCAATGATTTGGTGGCCATTGTCGTGGGCAAAGTTCTTGATAACAGGCTGAATTGTGGATTAGTAGGTGGTCACAGCGGATGTTATGGGCCCCTAGAGAAGGCCAAGTACCAATTCACATTGGGCTGGCTGGACGACTCAGAATTTGCAGGAGAATATGACAAGGCGTTGCTCAACATCAAAAAACTGCAGGCATCCATTGCGAGGACAGGGAACATGCGGAACCTGGTAATTGACGAAGGGATTTCCACAAATCTGAGGTTTGGTTCACCGGTTTTCGAGAGACAGGTATGTTTTCTGGTGATATCTTGGACTGAATATGTGTGAATACATATGCAGGCTCGTCCGATCTTGAGGAGGGTTGAATTCACGGCAGGGGGGGAGGAGGTGATGGGTGGAGGGGGCTTGGAGGAAGGGGAATGTGGTGAGTGAGTTGCAAAGTTACCTGGGAGGGATGTTAATGGCAGTGGCTTGTGTAGAGGAGGTGGATGTGCTGACGCAGGGGTGGCCGGTGCCAGAGGAGTTTGGTGAAGCCTTCCAGAGGGCCAAATATGAGTATGAGGTGTGTCTGATGAGACTGTATCGGGAAGACAACAGTTACGTGGGACCGTTGGAGGCGAATACTGTGATGCGTGAGGCTTTGGTGGAGGTGCACTTCCAGTTGGAGCATTTCCACATTGGGTCAGGGGAAGCAGCCGTGGATTCATTGACTGGGGTGTTTGAGCAGGTGGTGGTGTTGAGGGCCGGGGCCCCGAAGCCGGTGTCGGTTTATAAGCGAAAGAATCTGGAGGAGGGCCCGTACAGGCCAAAGGCATCACCAGGCATTGCTAGAGGACTAGGTTCATGAGTGAATATGGCAGGCTGACTGGTTGCTGATGTGTTGCAGGAGTTATGGATGGCCAGGACTCTTCTGGCCAGGCAGGGGAAGTTGTGGGGTTACAGGTGGCTGTGGGGGCAGGGGACAGGGACAAGGAGCATAAGGGGGGGAAGAAGAACATGAAGGGGTATGTTGGGTGACTCAACATAGGATCACATGGACTCTAGTGATGGACAAGTTCGGTTTGGTCCGGTTCAGGCCAAAAAAATCTGAACCTTGAACCGAACCTAAGGTTCAGTTCAGTCAATATGCTGAACCTTGAACTGGACCTTAGGTTCAGGTTCAAACAGGTTCAGTTCAGGTTCACCCTGATCTGAACCCTGAACCAAACCTGTAAGTGTATCATAGGGCTAGATTACATTTTTATTCAGTATAAAGGCCTTTATTGTATGCCTTGTAGTTATATAGCATGAAAAAAGGTTCCTTTAGTGTAAATTTGTATCACTTAAAGCTAAAATGTTAAAGAAATTAAGCTTATCAGCTTCAATATTGCAGCTGTAGTACTTCAAAATAATGATAATATAATAAATCACACATACTTTACCTTGGCATAATCCTCAGATAATATACAACTTATACCAACTTATCCCTGACAAATCCAGGGTTCAAACCCCTGAAGGAGAGTGGCAGGATTTAACATGAAGTTGTTAGCTACAACAAGAGAAAAGTGATCATGTTTCTTCCAAAAATCAGGCAAAATTATATCACATTTGTTGAAGTTTAGGTTCAGGTTCAAACTGGTTCGAACCAGGTTCACAGAATTTCCCCCCTGCCTGAACCTTGAACTGAACCTCAGGTTTGGTTCAGGCTTCAGCTTGAACCTGAACCTTATTTCAGGTTCAGTTCAGTTCGGTTCAGGTCCGAACTTTGGTTCAGAACCAAACCTATCCATCACTAATGGACTCAATGTACGATATTAAAAGGGATGCGCTGCGCAGGTGTGTTTTAAAAAAGAGCATATATTGGAATCAATAAAAAAAAGGGTATGAAGAGTGACAATACTGGTCAAGAGGGATCTTGAGAGTGGTTCAACACGGTCAGTCAGATTTCGGACGAGGTGTTGGGCGAAGGCTGAATATCTCTCTTTCAACAAGCAAGGTCCCTGGAAGACGCGGCCATGCGTCGACCTAAGTCCATTAACTACCCTATATATTCAAAATCTGCAAGAACTGTCAAGATAGGTGCAAACGGCTATTTTAATCGAGTTTAAAAAATAATTTTACTCAAGTCTAATAGATGAGAGCTTTTCTGCTACACGCGATTTCGCCGTATCCCGTTCTATGGCGTATTTCCCTCACACAGGCGTACCTCCTTTCTGACAAAGCGTAACCCTACCCTTCGGGTGAACCCAGACTTGCGCGGAGAAACAGGAGTTTGTCTCACCCTCCTTTCTCTCACCGCATTGGTTCACCCAGGTAGCGTATCCCTCTTTTTCTGTGAGCCATACTTACCACTTTGGCTCACCAGGAGTAGAGGATTATTTTTTATTCTCTTTTTCATATCTGAATAAATTCCATCAAATATCTTTTATGACTTCTCGCACCAATGCGGACTCAGGGTCTTCGCAGAGATGGACCGGAACAGAATCGTTCACACACACATCAAATTCACAAGCACCATCGCAACTTTCCGGTCAAGCACCCCGAGAAGAAGTTATCTCTTCTGAGGCGATTATATCTGCAGCCCCAGAATTCCTTGCTAGAGCGGACATCACTCGACAGTGCAAGCTCATCCTCAACACATTCAGGAGGGGAACCACCTCCAAGTCCGATGCTTTCCTTGCTCTCGCAGATACAATCCCTGGATCTAGGGAACTCGACAGTGCAGGGAGCAGTGCTCTCGCGTCCTACCTCGCGATGCTCGACAGATACGACTCAGCAACCAACACAATTCCTGGACTGTTCATCGGTGACCAAATCGACTCGCCGCGCCCCATTTCTCCGCGACCGGATAGAGCTCACGCTGCTGGACCGGATGAAGCCGGCATTATTGAACCAGTCGAAACCCACATTGTTGGACAGGATCACACCCACGCTGCTAGACCGGATCCATCTCGCGCATCCTCGGTCGAACGAGACAGCGAACCGAAACGAAGGAGAGTCGATGACTCCGCCCTTCCTTGGACCGTCGCGAATATTATCGGAGATGCCGTACTTAAACCCGAGCTCGCCAAGACGCGTCGCCTCCTCCTTGAATTTTCAAAAGACATCAAATATGTCCTTAGTTCGCTACTCAACTCGACCAGCCATATCTCCTTCCCCGAGTCTGAGTGGACGGCTCTCATCAAAGGGCAATCTATCAACCTCGACAAGGTCATCACCCACCACCACTCTGTCTCTCACGACACTCGGACGTCCCAAAAACTCGGCGATGGCATCGAACTCCGGTTCGGCTCATCCGACCCCATCAAATCCGTCAAAACCATCGGAGAGTGGGTCATCGCCTGGGGCAAAGCATCCGAAGCTACCCTTTGGGTGTTCCCCCACCGAGACCGGGAGCTGCAACACTACCAACACTATGTACTCGAGCTCTTCAACAGCGCCCCCACTTCCGTTCACGAGAGGATCATCCTCCTCGATCGTAAAATCCGGACCAAAGTCGCATCCCGCAGGGACCTCCTGCTTAGCGATTTCTCGTCCTTTTCACATTGGGAACGATCTTACCTCTCCGAATTTGGTACAGGTTTCCTCGCGTCCCCTCAAGCGACCAGACAAGACACTCGAGCGGCTTCAAGCGGCCACACCTGCGCCTGCAATGACACTAAAAAGAAGTTGGAGCCTTGCCGACGTTTCAACGACAGCATCTGCCCTTCGACGTCGTCTCAGTGCCGCTACGCTCACGTCTGCTCCACATGCCGTCGCGTGGACCATACGTCCGCTTCCTGCACCAGCACGAAGACCTGATCAATTCTACTCCCGTCCTCGTTATTTCCGCAATTTTCTCTGGTCGAACCTCGACACCGGCACTTACCCTTCTGCGCTTACTACGGAATCAGATCCTCCGCTCCCACAGCCTCCCTCCTCCAAATACACCGAACAACTCATCGAGACAATCTCACACAACTCACACCTTTTCAAGATCGTCACTCCCGTCCACGTCCCTGCTTTCGCACGTCTTCTAATGGCCCACCCAAACCAACCTTTTGTCTCATCTGTGATCACTGGCCTGCGCCAAGGCTTCTGGCCTTGGTCTGTGTGGGATCCTTCATACCCCTCTACCCACGATGCCTCTGTCCGGCCTCCGAAGTCAGAAAAGGAACGTGATTTCATTCATGCTCAGCGTGACAAGGAAATCTCACTCGGCCGTTTCTCGGAGTCGTTTGGTCAGGAACTGCTCCCTGGTATGTACAGCATGCCCGTCCACGCGGTACCAAAGCCACGGTCGACCAACTTGAGGCTCGTCGTCGACCACAGCGCCAGTCTTCACTCGTTAAACTCGCTGATCGCTCGCTCCGCTATTGTCGGCTCTCGCCTCAACAACTTGCAGAACCTAGGACAGGCTCTGCTCAATTTTCGTCGAGAACACGGAAACGCTCCGCTCACCCTATTCAAATCCGATGTCTCGCAAGCTTACCGGCGAATGCCTCTCCATTTCCTGTACCAAGCGAAACAGATCGTCACGGTCGACGGTGAACGACATGTCGACCGTAACAACAACTTCGGCAATCGCGGAGCTTATCGCATCTGGGCAGCATTCATGGCACTTGTGATATGGATTGCGATCTATGTGAAGTCCCTCTCTGACCTCTTTACATACGTTGACAACACTTTTTCTTTCGAAGTCACTGGCCACCTCGCGTACTATCCTCCGTATGACATGTTCTACCCGTGGAAACAAACACAACTCCTCCTCCTCTGGGACGAGATCGGTCTGCCCCATGAGAAAGAGAAACAAGAGTTCGGCGACACTGTGATGATCATCGGCTTCCTGTGCGATGCCAACGCCATGACTTTCACCATGATGCCAGAGGCACGGGCTGACTTACTGGGCGCCATTACCGAGTTCGTCACAGCCCCACGCGGTGGCCGCCATCACTCGCTTCGCAAATTTCAGCGCATGGCGGGGTGGGTGAACTGGTCTCTAAATGTTTTCCCACTCCTCCGTCCCTCGCTTTCAAACCTCTACGATAAGATGTCCGGCAAGACCAACTCCAATGCACTCATCTTCTTGAACAAAGCGGTCATCGATGATCTACTCTGGCTTCACCACCATGTAGAGTCTGCACCGGGCGTCCGTCTACTGAATGCGGCTGTTTGGGAACCCATTGACGCAGATCTCACCATATTCGGGGATGCCTGTTTGACTGGCCTCGGATTCGTCTACCCGTCCACGGGCATCGCGTTTCAGCAGCCTCCACCGCCCCACGCACCACCGGACAACATTTTCTACCTCGAGGCACTGGTCGTCCTGTGGGCCCTCACTCATGCTGCCTCGTTGTCGTTCACAGGCCGTCTCGTCATTTACACAGACAGCAGCAATACCTTCGACATTTTCAACACCCTCGCCGCAAAACCCATTTACAATGAGATTCTCAAGCTTGCAGTTGATACGATGATCGCGCATGCCATTGATTTACGAGTGTGCCTCGTTGAAGGCTCGTCCAACATTGTGGCCGACGCCCTGTCCCGCGACCGACTCGATATCGCGCTCCGCCACCAACCGAACCTTCGTTTGCGTATCCACCCCCTCCCGAACCTTCCTAGACCCCCTCGTGTTAAGCTGGGGGTGCAGGAGGAATGAACCCTGTCTCGGGACAGTCCCAGCAGCGTGTCCGGCTGCCGTGGACTCTGGAGCGCCTGCTCCATGAGAGGTCTGTCGCCCTCGGCCTTTCTATCGACAAATCAACGCGTTCTACTTACAATTCTGCTCTGAACTCTTACCTTACTTTCTGCAAATCCCACTCCTTCCCCATTGACCCCACGCCTGACACTCTTAGTTTCTTTGTCATTTTCATGTGTTCCCACATCAAGCCTTCTTCTGTCGACAGCTACTTATCAGGTATCGTCAATCAGTTGGAGGACCATTTCCCTGACGCTCGCAAGCACCGCAACAGCCGAATTGTTTCTCGCACACTCGCCGGATGCAAATGCCGTTTTGGTTCCCCGACCACACGCAAAGACCCCCTCTCTCGCTCAGACCTCTGCATCGCAACTGCGAGCATCCACGATGGGTCATCTCACGATGACCGACTTTTCGTTGCACAGCTCCTCACGGGATTCTTTGCACTCCTGCGCCTTGGCGAGCTGACCTATCCTGATCATTGCCGTTTGGACGATCCTCGCAAACTCTCGTTGCGCCACACGGTTTCTTTCACACACATTGATTACAGTTACACACTGCCTACACACAAAGCCGACTCCTTCTTTCAGGGCAACGTTGTCCACGTCCAGCGTCTCCCTGATCCTGATGACCCTTATCGTTTTTTCTTTGCCTACGTTGTGTCCCGTGATCGCCTTTTCCCCTTCCACTCACCACTCTGGCTAAAAGCCGATGGTACTGTCCCCCGCCGTTCTTGGTTTATCAAACGCATGCGAAATATTTATCCTATCTCCCTTGCTGGCCAGTCTATGCGTGCTGGAGGCGCCACTTCTCTCGCTATCTCAGGCGTGGCACCTCACATCATTCAGGCAGCGGGGCGCTGGTCATCTACAGCTTTTCAGATCTACATCCGTAAAAACCCTTTCGTATTGCAGGCGCTTATACATGGCAGACCCGCGCATTCCGCATGAATTTTCTTTGGTTCTATCTTTCTTGGACATTCCGTGCCTCCCTCCGATCTTTCCCCTCTCATTCCATTGCCCCAATATTGAACCCAAATTTTTTTTACATAGACCTTTACCAATTGTACGGCACAAATGTACTCCAAAATATCTACCTTATGGACTTGTTTCTCTCCTGGCTTCAAGCCGGAAGAACAAGCTCCGATTTTTTGCTATCCCTCGTGCTCCACTTAAGCAGAGTCGATTAGCCGCGAAGTTGAATCCTTCCAAACAAGTTCATGTCCCAGCTGGCTAATCGACACGTGCAACTCGAGCAGAGTCGATTAGAAAATAATCAGACACATGACAACAATTTCCAAAAACGCTTTAATGTCTCTCAGTGACCATTAAAACAGGTATCGCATAAGGGTGTGAGTGTTTAAAAACAATCATGCTGGGGTGTTAATACAGTAGCGTGCAAACCAGAACCATTCTAGAGGATATATATGACTAGTCAGGTATAAGAAAATTAGGTGCCAGTGAGGGTCGAAAACCACTTAAAGTGGTGATATATATAAAAAAGTAGCAAGCTCATGATCATGAGATTATAGAGAGAAAATCGCGCTCATGTCCTGAATCACAAACGCAAAGCTCGTCAATATGGATAGATCGCAAGAACCATGGAGAGGTTTCTTACCAAGGGATCGAGACTGGATACCTTATCAAGTCAAAAGAAAGACAAAAAAACACTTTTGAGCGAACGACAAAAGTTACAAGAAAGCGAACCAAAAACATACCTGTGGATCTTGGTATTGCTCATGATCGAAAAGAGGGTTAGAAAGTTCCGCCAATTGCGGCAAAGCCCCCGACTCCTTGAATTTTTTCTTCATCTTGCGAACAGCTTCGTGCCGTGCGACTGATAATTCATATACAGAATGGCTGTGATGTGGAGAACGGGAGTTAGTAGGTAAATTTGTGTATCAAGATTAGCTCCTCAATGGTTACCTGATGTGCTTCACCAAGTCATCCAGCGGTGGTCGTGGATTCTTCCCTGAACACACGGTAATGAGGAATGAAAGTGCGTTCGTCGTGAAGCGGAACGACTCACTGAGAAAACCAATCATGGCCTGGGAATGGCGTGTCAATATCACAAAAAAAAAGAGGAATATGAGGAAACATCCAGGACTGACCATCGTCATCGACCTTCCCTTTTCGTCTTCCCATGACTCCTGGGAATCTTTACATGCCGCCAGACACACCTGCAGAAGTCGCAACGAACATTGAGCGAGCTCACGGACCAAGAGCAAACGATTACGTACGACATAAGGCTTCGGTTCGGGAGTGGGAAAGCAAACGCCAGAACAAAAGTCCTCCACCGGGGAGGAACATAGCAGACTCGGTGAATTAGCACCGGAGCGAGCCGGAGAAGACCCTCCGAAGCTGTTGAAATGCGGCAACCAGGGCTTTGGCCTTTCCTGTATAGGGAACTCCGACGCGTCGTAAAACACTTCTGACATCATTGAGGCTGACGTCTCTCGTCTCGACTCAGGGGGGTCGAACCAAATCTCTTCTGATTGCAGCGACGATGAGCGACTCTTGACTGATATCCACTGTGACCCTGGCGTAAATTCAACTGAAGTTTTCTTCGACTTCACGGTGCTGCGGTCCACTCGTTGATTCTCATAGATACGCAAGGACTGACTTCTCCGGGTCGCCGTAACTACGGCAGGTGAAAAAATATCAGATGAAATGGTATTCGCCAACGACAGGTGTGTCTTACCTATCGCCAGACGGCGTACTGAGGGATTCAAGAGAAAAGTGTTCAATGGTGGTCGGACGTGTTGGAGAATTGAGAGCAGCCTTACCAACACCGTTCCTTTTCAGGTCAGTCCACCTGCGGCTGCCGTTGTACCTCCATGGGGTCCACACTCTGTTGCATCGGTGATGTTTCAGGTCTGGCACAAACAGAATCAGAACGTTGATTTGAAGTAAGGACAGAAACATTTGAATATACCAAGCATCGAGGCAGAATGACAACAGTCGATTATGGCCTGATTGGAATGTCAGAATATGGCCAAAATACTCGGACGAAGGAAACGTACGACGAGGCTACTCCCGACGGGGAGAGCATCCACAAGATATTTCCGGAGTTGCTGGAAACATATTAGTGTGTTACCCCCTAGGCTCATGGGTTGTTAACATACATCGTCCATGATAATTTTGTCAAAGTCCTTGTCGTCGCAGGGGATCAGCACTGAAGGAGGTCAGAGACGGGGGACGAAGCACGCGAAGAG
The DNA here is from genome assembly GCA_963556145.1 of Hygrocybe punicea. Taxonomy (NCBI): domain Eukaryota; kingdom Fungi; phylum Basidiomycota; class Agaricomycetes; order Agaricales; family Hygrophoraceae; genus Hygrocybe; species Hygrocybe punicea. The sequence continues at coordinate 2,012,066 of OY744461.1, read as the reverse complement.
TGATACATACCTTCATCGAGGCCATCTTCTTCAGTGTTGTCTTCATTGATAATTTGACCAGCGTGGCCAGAATCTACATAGCCGTCAAAAAATTACACACCAACAGTGAGGAGTGCAACGAGGACGTACAGTGGAATAGAAAGCGATCACCAGATTGCGCATCCTTTACCAAGTTTTGAATTTCTCTCAACTACCGTGACTAGCGTTCAGCACAATCCAGCAAAACACTGCACGACGAACTCACGATATTCTCCTGGTTAGGCTCCAGACTATCATCGCCCCCATCCATCATGACGACGATGTCCTTCTCCTGATAGCCATACGTTTCTGCAACAATACATATAATAATAGTCAGATCTGCGACGTTGCCAAGAAAATACATGAAATTCACCTATAAGCAGGTTCTTCAACTCGATGACATCGTGATGGGGAACGCGGAGGGGTGAATGGGAACTTTCGCCTTTATTCTTGTCGTAGTTGATGCCAATGAGGAGTGCTTTCTGTTTGCCTCGCGTTGTGGGCTCAGTTTGTTCTACATCCGGCATGTGGCCGCAAATTTAAAGTGATCGTCGATCGACGGATAAGAGGTAAAGATGTCCGAAAGGTTTCGCCGGGAGCTCGAGACGGGAACAACGAAGGGCAGGGTAACACTAGAACGCTGGAAGAGGACAACTAGGCAGACTGCAAACTCGACGGTGAAGTTGGCGTATTTTCTGCGGTGAAGGCTTAAATACGCTTGTGCCCATAAGTTGCATCAAGGGGAAAGCGATTGCAAAACTGGGACGAGTTTGAGAGGACGAGTCAGAGGGACTTTATACTAGGCACGAAGAAGGCGGTGTAGGGTAAATCGCACTTGGCGTGCTCTTTCGACACGTGGGAGGCGGTGAAGGGGTTAATAAAAGCGCGTTTATTACAGTACCGCCAACACGAAACCCGATAGACATATTTGTCCTAGTGCTAGTAGTAGACGCTCACGTTGACAAGGTACGCTGCACAGCTCTTGCCGCCCTCCGACCTCATTTGCACATACAGCTTTCATTAGCGTACGTTCCGCACAAATACACGAGGCTAACAGAATAGCCATGGCCGTGTGTGAGGAATCAAGTTCCCATCATGCATCGAAGGATGACGAATACGGTGATATAACGATGACCCGAGTTAGGTGCGCGGCAACTCTGGAACGGGTGATCAAAAACGCACCACATCATGCGTTCGCGAGGCTATGCAAATTCCCCGCCATCCCCTGGTGGCCATAACGGAGAACATATTCGTGTCCTTTGTAGCGATGGGAACATTAGTGAACCAATTGAGGTTTCGAGCGTGACAGTTCAGTGCCAAGGTTTTTTCATTCTTCTCCGTCTCGTCGCGACCTCGAAGCCTAGAGATATTTCGGCTTGGGCAACAAGTCCTGATATGCGTTGTGCACATTTTTCATCCGATCAACGCGCCAGCCCCGTGCGCCCAGTCAGTTCCGCATGATGAATTTTGGTTGCTAAACGATTCCGACCACAGATGACGATGTGTGGGTCCCCTTTCGCGCGCATCGCACAAATCCGAATACCACAGCATGACCAATTCCGTGGTCCCGCCAACGACGACAAGGCCACTAGTGCAAAGTCGGAACGACGTCGAAATACGGCCCGTCATAACAGGAAATGCTGTCTCGGGTTTACGTTCGAAGCCGTTGAACTCCTTTGAGGTTCCGTTTCAGAGCAGAAAAAGATTGGGGGCTGAAGTGACCCGGAAAGCGACTCCCAACGCAAGTCCGACGGGAGAACTCATGCAATTTCGTCCATCTATTAAAGCCTTGAGCTCAGATAGCGCTGTGCAGAAGATGTGGTGCGGTGCAAAAGAGTGCTGCACTGGTGCTGGGCAAAACAGGGACGCGGCCGTGTGACCAGTTCAATTTTGCCGGTACAAATTGGCAATAGGCTCTGCCATCAGGTTTCCTTATAAGTCTAGTCTACTAGCACTGGCCGGCGCCCAGCTAGACATGGGGGCTGAGCCTTCATGTTCATAGCTCACCACGGTCCCACGAGGTAAAAAGGAGCTATTGCACTAGCAACCACGGCAGTGGTTTGGAATGCGCGCTTGAAGGGCCGGTCGTTAGTCACCAGAGTGTCGGATTCCTACACGGGTCCAAGGAAGATGAAAGGACAAACGAGCTGCAACGGCAATGATGCCCGTCACGCCACTTTCTCAGAGGCAATGCCTGACAGGCCTGACAGCCTAACGACCTAAAGACAATGTACTTCCAGAACATTTCCATAATATGGCAGCATTTACACCCTAGGCCTCCTGGCGCCGGAGACATCTTCTGCTAATGTCCTTGCTGACTATACAATCAAATTCTACATGGAGTTGTCTCGCAAAGAGCTGGCGGTTGCCATCCGGAACTTGACGAAACGAGACGTGGACATAATAATTCGCACAAGTTCCTCGGACCACAGGTGTCCGAAGGAGAACCCTCGAATCGTGGACATAATTTCTTCGCCAAGGAAGAAGTTCCTCGATTCTACCCCTTGATAAAGACCAAAGCAGTGGCCCCGATTCGGAATCTTTGGGCAATGCTTCTCGCAGATTTCTCGCAGATTCCCTTCACGAAACCGTCGGGCACGTCAGCACACCGAGATCGCAAACGCTTCCAAATCCATGCTTGGCAACTGCCCTCGCACGCAACGACCTACCATTCTCAGCACCCCGACTGGCACGAGACAGTTACGGAGGCCCCTGAATATTCTTTTGATGCGCGGGGAGAGCAACGGGTGGTTGCGAGCCACAGACTAGGACCAGTAATACACGGGAGACGGTCGTCTAGTTTGACGCCCAAGGATAACAAAGTTATTGGTTGAATAGATTTCCTGGAGGAAAAATCATTAAACATGGAAAGAAGTTATTAATATTCAATTTACCAATTGCTTTGCTTATCCTATCATGTCGAGAGCAAAATTTACCCATGACTCAATTCCCGCTCGTTCCTAGAATCCCCTGTTTCCTGAGTAAAACTAGCAAGGTTTCTCCTTTCTATAGTCCCAATCTTAGTTATTATGCTTGCAATATAAGAGTGGCTTACGGTTCCGCGAACCTGAGGATGTCCCAAAGTTGTCCTGAGCGTGGCTGAATTCAGCACCCAATGACGCCAGCTCCACGAGTCGAATTTAAGGAAGAAAGAAGTGATCGTCTAGGAGTACAATTAGAAGGGACATGCCGAGGGGCAGAAAAACTTACTTGACTGCAGATGAGGCAAACATCTTGCTGCCGAACGTAACACATGACCAACGCAGATAATAAACCCCCCTAAGTTCGTCTAGCTCGTACTCTTGTGCCAATGTTGCTTAGAAAGCCAAGTTCCACGCATAGACTAATTGGATAGCTCCACCTCCACCTTTCCCGTATGCCCGGTGAGATTCAGAAGTTAGAAGAACGTGGCGTGAATGGTTTGAACCGTGCACCTCCTCGTGTGGGGGGTGAGTGGAGGCGTTCCGCGCGAGTGGCTTCATGGATCATCCGACGGGAAACAGAGAGGTGACTCTGTCGAGGGGAGTCATAAATGCCTTGAAAGAGGCACATACAGTGGAAATTTTCTCTAAGAATCAACGGTAACTCCATCAGAGAAATAACTGGGCCACTTGCCAACCTTGGTTGCTGGAAGTTGGATCTGAACAACTTTACTTTTCAAGTGTTTCCCTCCACCACTTCTAAGGTTGAGAAGACGCATGCCTATGATTCCGACTTGAATTTTACCGTACTAGAGGTAAACAATTCCGAAGAACTTGTTTCTAGAACGAGGACGAGGAGTCGAGGACGCATAAGCCTGAGAGTACAACCCCGAACACACGTGACTTGAAGACTTGCGCTCGCAACCATGTTCTCGCTGGTCTCTGTGATCGTACTCGCTGCCGCCGCGCAGGCGACCGTCCTTACCATCCAATCACCCCGTTTCTCAATCAAATCCCAAAACGCAACTTTGCTCCATTCCGACGAGTAAGAAATACAAACCCAAAAAAAAGCATAGCCCTATACTAATATTTTTCATACAGACTCTCAACGGTCTCGACGTTCTCGGCACCATTGACGCTCTCATCTACGGACATTCTCAAATTGACCTTCCAAGTTGTCGAAAAGGACGGTGGAAAGGGTGTCCAACCGCATCAAACTTTTCTTCGTTTCTATGATGAGGTGTCGGGTGAGGAGGGCATCCAGCCTGTCCGAGTCACTAGTGGCGGGAAAGCCAAATTCGAATTGGTACGATCTTCCCTCGAGTCGCATTGCCTGTTCATCGTGACGCTTATTCATCTTGGCAGAATATGGCTCGTCCTCCGTCATCTCTTCCACCAACCGCAGCCGCACCTTTGAAAGTCAGCTTACTCCTTGGCTCGTTCGTCTACGAGCCCGCAAAATTCGATCTCTTCGACCTCTACCTTCCAGCTTCCCAACCCGCACTGCAACATCCAGACGAGCCCTCTTTCCATCCCCTCCCCGAAATACAACACACATTCCGTCTTGAACCGAAAATGCCTCCGCCTTTCGTCTCTGCTGTTTTTACAGCACTTGTCCTTTCGCCCTGGATTGTTCTGCTTGGATTGGTGAGTTTCCTATAGACGTGTTTCCTGCCCATCAATATCAAACACTTTGCGTTCCTAGTGGTCCCAGATTCTGCCTCGCATCACACATTCATTCTCGCCGAGTATAATACCCTTTGTATTGCTGCTTGCAGCCTTCGAAGGTCTCTTGTTTTGGTATTGGATCGACCTTAAACTGGGTGAAGTTTTACTATATGGCGGGATCCTGGGCGTGTTCACTGTTTTCGCAGGAAAGCATGCGTTGGCTACGATCGGGGATCGGAGGGTTGGTAGAAAATAGATAGATCACATCTCAAATCTGCTTTCGTGGCTGGTTGTACCATTGCTTCATTTAAAAATCTCTCGAAGCAAAGGAATGGATCTTTGTTGTAATCAAAATGAGAGTAGGAGACAAAAGAGTGTCGAGAGTATAACCATATGTCCAATAAGGAAAGCTCAACAAGTGGTGAGGATATCAAACCGAAGTCACAGATGGATGGCACTTTGGATGGGATTTGGATCAGGGCTGACGGCCGGCAAAGGAGCGTGACTCGGTGAAGCCGTAAATGGTTTACCAGGCAAAACTTTGCCGCCGTAGGAAACCTTCGCAGGCGGTGCTTTGAAAGGATGGAACTCCGTATTGAAGACATCTAGGGACACACGGCAATGGGACTGGTGGCTGCGCAGAGCAGACAGCCACTACTCACAATCATCAAGGCTGATACGACCGGGATCATCAAAGGTGAGATACCTAGAAACGGTTCTCCGTGTTAGCAAAATGAGCTCACGAACTGCACAATCCCGGCGCTAACGTACAAATACTTCAAGACTTCTGCAAACCAGAAACTCTCCATATCATCAACGCGAGACGAAGTGACGCTATCGACATCACTAATGCCAGAATACGCGACTGTCGCTGGTAAGTATTTCTTGAAACTTTCGATGGCTTTGGCCGCACGATCCAGGTATTTGTTATCACCGGTTACCCGCCAAGCGTAAAAGTTCGACTCCAAAACTTCCGGGCGAAGAATATAGTCCGAGGACGTTATATAGAACCCATTCTTATCATAGAATGCTTGTTGCTCGGCGTCGGGGTTACTATTACTGCTGTCAGAAGACATATATGCGAACACTTCTGGTCCGATACCGGTTCTGGCGAATTCGAAGGTTAGCGTCAAGGGACAGATAACTGGAAAGGGTATGCCAACGCTGTGCTCGCATAGGTGTTCCAACATGCGTCAGTCAATTGGAGGCCATAGTCGACAATCGTATCGTTGTTAAGCAATTTGCCGCCCAAGAGCCAATTCCCACCATAAAAGCAAGCCAGGTGAGATCCAACATCAACAATTTTCCGGTTGTCATTGAAATCGGCCAGATAAGCATGGTTTCCGACAGTTGAATACTGTCGTGAATGTTCAGGAGGCGGAAACGTATGACTGGAAGAAGAAAAAGGTCACCTTGAGCAGATTCTTGATCGAAGAATCGACGGCCGTCAACCACGTGTCTGCAAATACGGTCTTGTCGGTGTTAGTGAGACGAGCCTGCTTGATCAGATACTCGAAGTAGCTATCCGTCCCGCCTCCCCATGTCTATTGAACCATGAAAATTTTGGTCCTGAAGTCCGACGGAAGTCGACTCACGACGTATGCGCCCACAAAAAGCCCTGTTGAGGGGTCAAGGCCCTGCGCAGGGAGACCTATTTCGGGGAAAACATTGAAGGCAAACGGTTTCAAGACAAAGAAATACCAACCTGGTAAGGGAGCCGGCTGTAAGTGTAGAGTTAGCAAATTTTGGAGCTGGCAGGGAAAATCCAGATGTTAATGCATACAAGGGTAGCGATATGGGTAACAGCATCCTCTGCTAGTCTTCGGTAGCTGTCGTCACCCGTATGCTTACTGTTCGACACCATTGATTAGTGAGAAATTGGATGAGAATGATGAGAGCTTCACCTCAATGTTGAGAATTCAAGCATGAGCTAAATACTGGTTCACGACTTTGGGAACCACATCGGATGCTAACAAGACTTACTGTACCCGCTTCGGCAACATTTGTCTACATATATCCAAGTCAACATTCAAGTCGATACCACATATATGTGCTCTCGTACTGTTGCGATGACAGGCTCGTTGTTTGCAAAATCTACGTGACTGTAAGGAATATGACTCAGAATACTGTTGACCTTGGAGATAATTGACCAGTTATCATCTGTGAGCTTCCACAGCCATACAATCCACTCACAGGCATCCAAGCATGTATCAGCTTGTCAGCAACTTCCTGGGCCTTGGTGACAAGGATGTCATGCTTTTCTCCGCTCAGTTCATATGCACTTAACAAACCACCGACGTAGCGAATGGTTGTTTCAAACACGCTGTGTGCAGAGAATCAATCTCGTTAGAGAACAAATGTGTCCTGAACCACACTCCGGAAAAAAAAGAAGAAGAAAGACTACCTGACTGTGTCCGGTGTCTGTGACTTGCTGAAATCAATTTTGCTGACGAAATCCAAGGCCTCTTGGAAAAAATCCTAGAAACAACACCCCGATAAGGCTGGGATTGAGAACAGTCATCCGCACTTACATCCAGCCCCATAATATACTGCAGTCCAACTTCCTGTAAGTCACGCTCATGAAAATATTGACAAGCACCAACCATAGTGTCCATGGCATCAACAATTGTCGCGCCCCATCCGTTACGACCATCGGAGAAACTTTTGCTAACAGGCAACAGGTTGTCGTGACCAAACGCAAACTGCCTGCACACAATAAATGAGTATCATCATGAGGCGGATCCGAACCGGAACAAACTTGTAAGCCATATAACTTTCCGCAAAGATGTTGCCGACCACATCTCGTCTGTCTTGGACATCCGGAGGCACAGTCAAACCTTCCTTTTGAACAAGGCCTCCAAGAACGGCGGGCAGACCTAAACATAGTGAAAGAACGAATGGAATGGAATGCCAGAGCATCATGACCACCGAAAATACGAGAAAAAATGAGAGTGGTGGTGGATTGATGGTCCTTCATAATTTGCCAGCCTTTTTTATGTGATCTGTGACGATGAATCGGTTGTTAAATCGGAAGGAAGGTTCCTTGTTCGGTTGTGGAAAATCTGACCATTCCATTTACGACCGAGGCCGCTCTGGGGGCCTTCAAGAGGTTCAGCAAACCAACGAAGACTAATAAGAGAGAACAGCGACCGACCAGCATAGAATGCGTGCTTAGTTGAATGGAGCCCAGGAAGATGTGGGCCATCGTGCAGACAATATCGAAAGCCTGTAGTACCTTTCTTTTAAGGTGAGCAATTCAACGTTGTGCATGATTATTGCATGATTACCTGCTGCCCTGCAGACTGCAGCCATGGTTGCTGTAGTGGCTCGCCACATTGACAGGTAGGACCTGGTAGGTCGATCCGTATCTAGTTCCCACCTGCCATGCATCCAGCGCTTACGGTCCCCGACGTCCTCATTGCTATCTACTCTCATCTGGTTGATGATGGTTGCAACAAGACCTTGGCGTGCATGGCAACTTGTTGTAAAGATCTCTCCAACCTCGCTCTGGATGCCCTTTGGGCGGAGACGAGCAGTATCGTTCCGCTTTTCAAACAACTCTCCTCATTTCGGCTGCGAGGTGACGTTTACGTGAGTGCGTCGATATGGATCAGCATTGATTCGAAACCCATTACTCGTTTGAATCACCTCAATACAGGTTCTAGAGGGCGAGGCTGACCACCACGACTGGGTTCGATACGAGAAATATGCCTGGCGGATCAGAACACTATGCCTTTATGACACAAATATAGTCAACATCCACATTTCCGTCTTTATTCGACTCGCCCAACTCAGGAAGTACGTCCCGTTATTTCCCTCCTTGCAAACATTGCGTTGGGAAACTACACGGCTGGCGACGCCGACCTTGCTTTTCTTTTTGTCAACGTCTCTTCGCCATGTGACGTTGAGGCATCATAACGGGAACACGACATTTGACTCCCATGCCATCAGCACGTTCCTTGATGGTTTAACCGCGAACTGCGTATCGCAGTTAGAACACCTCGTTTTGGATATTCCCATGTCCCAGACACCTCTCATGGACACATCACAACAAATCTTGCGTCCCCTTATTAAATTCCAGTCCTTACGGACTCTCAAGATGCATGGTTTTGGACCCTCAGTAACCAACGCGTTCTTGCTTTCCCTTTCGTCTCATGATTGTCTAGTCGATCTGGACATCAATATCATCGATTCCGTGTGCGAAAACTTTCCAGCGTTGCAACGGCTGACAATCACGGGACGGCTGCCCTTGATCACTGGTTTTATCAGTCATTTAACTGGGGATTTTCTCGACAGCTTGATCATCCACGACCGCAGCAATCAGACCACACCTTACGAATGGCAGCGTTGTTTGACAAGCATTTCACGCTGTCGTTATTTAAACCAGCTCAGGGTATATTCGAGCGATCAAAGTCACCAGCAGGCCATCTCGCTCATTGCTCCCCTGCTTAACCTTAAGGCGATGAAACACTTTCTCTTTTGTACTTTCCGGGATTGGAAATTGTTAAATGAGGATGTCCATTCCATGGCGATTGCGTGGCCGAATCTCGTTGTTTTCTGGCATCCATTCATTACCCACCCCCATCAACAACCTACTTTTGCTGCTCTGAATTCGATTGCCCTTCTTTGCCCTCATCTGCAGGACGTTCAAATGAGCATCAACACCGTAACTCTCCCTGGTCTCGAAGATATCACTCTGTCGTCTTCTCACAGTCTCCAAATCCTGCGTGTTGGACCTTCACCGATACGAGAACAAGATATAGTTCCCATTTCACGCTATCTGAATCGGCTATTTCCTAAGCTCAGGAGGATCATCGCGGGGCCGCCATCGGCAGCTTTGTGGCATCAAGTAGAGGTCATCCTCGTGGTGTTCGCATTAGCCAAAGAGGACGAGAAAGCCCGTGTCCGAAGACGTTTGGGTCAGGAGACAGCAGGCAGCAGATGGGAGATGAGGGCATTAGCAACTTGAGATAGTGGGCTGTTGCCTCCAAGTCCATCAAATGTATCAAGTCTGTACTTAACAGTGCTATTATCAGGATTCTTTGGCCTACATGCACTACTCAGCAAGTTCCAAACGAGAGTAATATAATATGAATACGAGAAACGAATCCATTTGATTACGCACACTTTCCGGTCTCCCTCTCGCTACCTATAGGTTCCCTTTGAACCGTGATTGCGAAAGTGTGAAGAAATCTTCATCGTGAGGCATCGCGATACCATGTCTTGCTCCGAATTTATCAATTTGCTCTAGACAAACATACTCACCAGGAAAACTCACCTCACCTTGCAGTGAGATACCAGCCCGTCGAATGTGAAGACTTTAGCCTGCATGCTCACAGTTCCATTTTCAAATGGACTGTGAATATCCTTGACAAGTTCCGGCTCCCGAGCAGCGTCAGTTGAGGGACAGGCAGAGTGTCGTTCTTGAGAACAATGGCGACAACCAAATGCCTTTGAACCTCGTATCTTCTTCGCCGCAAATCCTGAGTCATTCAACTTGGCTGAGAGTCCGTATTCGAGGGGATGCAACAAGATCGAAGCCGCTTCGGATTCCGAAAGCAAAGACAGTTGCATGTCGTCATGCCGTTGGGAATGACTAACCTACCAAAGAGGGATTATTAGCAAAACAGTATGTTGCTAATTGGATCATACACACAACACTTTGGAAGCCCATGACAATGATGGACGTGCAAGATAAACACAGGATGCGAATACCGATATCCTTAACGGCGTCAAGAGATCCTTCTTCCTCCGCATTTACACCACAAAGGGCTAGAACTTTGGAAACAGTAGCAATGGCCTTTATATCGCTCAGCCCCGTTCAATATCATATTTGAATGTGACCAGATAACGAACCTTGTGATCTGGGATGAATTGATGGGCGCTCCATATCTCCTTTCGCTTGGGTTTCTTGGCCTTCGGGCACTCATGTGCACAAACACCAGCGAAGTCAAGACATTCTGAAACAAGGCGGGTGACGGTCAACGTAAATACACCGAGTTCGGTGTAGGAGTGTACCGTCTTCTCTACATTTTCGCGCAACCTTCAGGCATTTGCTGCATTTGAACCTGACAGTGATCCTGTCCACGGGATGTAACAGCGTCACGCTCGGACTACTCCATGCGGGGTAACCAAGCAATCCAGCCAGTGTAGCCTTAACTTGTCCTCGCCATTCTCCCAACTTGTCATGAAGCCAATCTGGGCCGAAATTGCCCTTCAGGTCCGCGATCGCATCTTTAGTCGATGTCTGGGTTTGCAGAAGCTTGGGGATCAATTCACGAAATCGGGGAAGAGAAGGGAGGGGGTGTTCAGTACGAGACGACTTGAGACGATGGTAATGGTCCTCCACCGCCGCTCTGCGAAGCGACAGAGCTTTTTCTTGTGCTCGGCGCGTCCGATGTTGAACAAGTTTCGCTACCTCCGCTTCCACGATAACACGGATGGAGTGATAATCTGCGAGTAAAGTGAATTTGTTAGTTGAGAACCTCAAGGAAATTTATATAATTGTGATGTAAACCTGCAATATTGACTTCCTCCAGAATGCTACTTCGATTACGGTGGAGCGCCCCGTAAGATTCGCACGCTAGAAGATCCTGAAGATCCCAACCCTCTGTATGGGCAATGGCTTGTGCCCTGCCGAAGGAATTCATCAGCCTCTACCTATGCACCGCATGGGACAGAGTTACAATGTTACATTTCTCTTCTTCATCTTCATGTGGTGTTCGCGATATCGCGATGTCCAGACTGACATAGCCGTGGCGAACTGTGTCGAATGAGATCATAATGCATTTACAACATGAATGCGGGACATACCGACATTATCCGAGGTATATCAGGTTTGCGCAGAGTTGTGCACACTACGAGACTAAATCAGCAAGATTCTTTACTGTCAGGTACTTTTTGAAGACAATAACTTTCGAATCCCTCGAACCCCTCGCACTCCCCGAAGGCTTCAGTCCAATCTTGACAGGAAAGGACGTTAGCAGGGCAGATCTTCTGCCACCCCGCCCTCTGAATGCTTACCTGAGACACGATAGTATGGCGTTATGTTCGGCCCTGTGAAATTATAGGGAAAAATGCTCGTTATTCACGCCAAGAGAGAATAAACGGTTCTCACTGACATCTGTTTTCCGTTTTTTCCGGGACTTTGAAAACAAAGGGAAATCAATTACGGTACGGTTGAATGCAAGAAGAACGCACAAAGACATCTAGATGACTCGATTGACGGAAGCCAAACAGAAGGAAACTTCCCCGGTGCGAATTTACTGGAAAGTTTGGAGTCAGAAATGTACTCAGGTAACTCAGAAATGCAAAGGAAATCTGACTTCATCAGAGCACGTCGACATTCGACCTGCCAGGAAAACGTTCGCCAAAAGGAAACGTAAAATGTGAATCATAGAAACACCAGCCTTGCCACAAGTCCTCACGCGTAACGCAAAAGATGAATACGCTTTGCTGGTCCACTGTTTGCAGATCTGAAGCGACTGATAAGTCCATGATCAAGAATCAAGATGTCCCGTTTACATCGCATTCTCCCCCGTCGAACAAATACGCTGCGTAAGAAGGCTCTTGGAAATTTGGTGTTGGGTCAGGAATGGGTCCAAGTTTGCATGTAGCTCTGACGGAGCGCCATATGAAGTAGGATGATTGATTTTGTACGAGTGTGTCACAAAAGTACTTGCTGCACCGCGCGACAGCCAATAAATCTTTGGGAGATGCGGTGTATAACAGGATCTCTGCCAAAAGTTCGTAAGGTAGTTGCGTCAATGGGGAAGGTTTCGGATCGACAATGCTAATGGCTTCGTCCTTGAATCTTCTCAATTTCTTTCGCAATGGGCCAGGGTTGGCCATTTTGCCTCCGTTTATGTCCAAGTTGTAGTAAAAACGTGACTTCGAGTCCAAGTCACACCAGTATACTGTAATTGACAGAAAAATATAATACATCACAGCTCATCAGCGTGTCTAACCCCCAAGCTGACATTTTCAGTTGTCCGTGGAACAGATGGTGTCGCAGAGACAGAACCAGTACTTGTAGAATAAGAAATAGAAGACACATGTTCCAAAAAGATGACTTCAAGAGTGCTCGATTCGGATTCTTCGACACCGACCTCTGGAAGGACTGATGGGGAGGGCGTCTGGTTTGGGGTTAGTAACGAAAATACCGGCAATGTTGACGCAAGAACAGTTGACGCAGTAGCGGCTAGAACCTCTCCGCCCTTGATGCTGGTCGATTCGGCTTCATCGTGGAGTTTGGGCAGGAAGCGCGTCCACCAAAACGCAATCCGTATGCCCCGGTCCAAAATCCGTTGCTTCAGAATAAAAAGAACCACGATCATGAAGAACGCGAGTCCCGCAAGGATCAAGACGCGATCAAGCCAATCTGACTTCTCCAAAGCGACGATCAGCTGCCTGGATGTGCCCATGACATTATTCAACGTGTCATGTATCGTTGATGTTGACCGCAACGACGCAGTGGATTCATCTGTGAGCCGTGGGTATTGAAGAAGATCGGGAATTTCTACGGAGGGAAGCATACCTAGCATTTGCGATGTCAAGACTGAACGCTCAAGCTCGTTCTGCATGAGGGCAATTGTTCGCCGGAGTGCCTCCGTGACATCGTACGCGACTTTTTCGTTTGGATTCTGTTTCTCCGTCGGTACAGATGAACCCAGAAGGTCTTCTCTAAAAGAATGGCCTTGCGAGTCAATAGAACGTTTGGAAGCAAGCAACGCTGCCCTAGTGTCTTTGCGTAGACTATACACCGAGCATTGATTCGATGAACAACGAAGAAAAAAGTAGAAGTCCGCACTTCGCGAGGGTCACTCGAAAGCCTTCGACGATATGCGCCAATTCTCTACGGTTCCGCTCACCCTTCTGATCTCCCACCAGAACGCCTAACGCCTAACGGCAAATGTTGGAACATTAAAAAGATGTCGGTAACTGTCAAGCCCTCACCTCAATCTGGCGAGCGAATGCCTCAATATCATCACGGAGCTCAGCTGCCAAGTCTTGTTGTACGGTCAGAGGACCACCGCAGGCTCGTAAACGAGGGATTTGGAATTCTGACAGGTCTTTCTGTCGTCTTTGGACTGATGAGATGAGTTCTAACGTCTCATTGTCGAGAGTGCTTGGCAGTGGTGGCATGGTCGTCACGGTCTAGCGCAGAGTCGCCGCGGACACGTTGTCGACCCACCTTGGACCAGTGACAAAAAATCATTTTGATATTTTGGCTACCACCCCCACAGCAACGCACAGACTGGTCCTGGCCCAACACAAGCTTACAGCTTTCCATTGGCTTGACTTCAACCACAGTTTATAAAGTCATTGGGGCCCGTACGTATAGATTCATGTCATCCGAATTGTATTTCTCAGCCTGGCGGAGGGAATTTGCTTGCCCCTAGAAAAACCAAGTTCCTCTCACTAATGCTGGGCCCCGGAAAATACGGCACCTGTAATCGTCGGGGTACATCACATTCAAGTGTGCAAGCCCAATTGACAACGTTGGGCTCCATGACAGGCTCCAAAAATACGGGCTAGCTCACTGTCTTGACCGTACCGAGCCGGACCGCGCCCTGGCGCTCTGGTGCCTGACTTGACTCTTGCAACCACCTTCGTAACCTGTAGTGTCTTCTTCTAGCTCCAGCATGCTCGACTCCTCATCACCGACAACCGACTCGGTCATGATCCTCCCAATTGAACTGCCTTCGCGGTCTGCGACGTCTACAAGTCCCAGCAAACTCGAATCATCACCCATACATCATCCATTAGAGTTGGACACAATCCTCCTCCCAGCTGCAATGCCAGCGGAGGCCCTTTCGCAGCCTGCGGCGTCTTCTTCCACTTCGGACATGCTCGATTCGTCATCCGCACATCCGCCTGTGCCCACATCCAAGTCGGACACCATCCTCCCAGTTGCAATGGCGCAGGTCCTTTCGCAGCCTGCAGCATCTCCTCCCAGTTCCTCCGGACCCTCAACTATACAGCGGCCGAAGCTGACAGGCTACCGTCTGCTTGTCATCTCAGTTACTGTTGGATACGGCTCTGCCAAGGCCATCCTCTCTTCACAAGGCCACAAGCTCGCCCCACAAACCATGGAATGGGTATTTGGAATTATTGTTACTCTCTTGTGAGTGTCGGGATTTCTACTACTTTTCAAACAGATTTAATTCATGATCCTGACTCGCTCTTTCTCGTTGATACCAGCTTCTTCTGGCTCGGTTGGTATGAGAATCTTCGCAATTTCGGTTCAGTGGGCCGTGTTCTCTTCGAAAAAGACTACACATCTGACATCGGCCAGGTAATGAAGTCCGGTTGTTGTTGCCGTACGCAGGAATTTCTTTCTCGTCTTAGTTCTTCGCATCTTAAAAGCCAACTCTTGTTCTACTTCCAGTTCTCATTCTCGTTGTCTTGGCCACTCCCTGCATTCCATTCTATCAAATCTTCGCTGACAAAGATACGCCGCCGTGGAAATCCGTTATGCACACTGTTTTATTCTCCATTGGGTGGTGGATGTTGCTCGCTTGTATATGCTCATGTCCGACCAAGCGGCGGTCGAAGGTGTCTAGATTTGTTCACAGTCGTGCCTGAACTTCAGATGTACCACTACATTCTTTTGTGGTCCTCTGCATGTAGGTTATCATGTTTTATCTGTTATCCAATCTTATTCCAGGTTCCTGTCGTGATGGCGACACCCTTGCAAAGACCATCAACCTTGCAAGTCTGTTTTGTGAATATGGAGGTTTTTCTAACTGGCGTGTTGAGCCGTGGATTGGCACCGGGTAATCCGTCAATATTGGATGGTTATCAGTCTCTAACACACTGAACTTGAAGAAACCTCGGTGCTTTCATATTTTTCCTACCGAAACAATTAACCGGTTTCTTGTGAATATTCATATTCAATCTAAGTACTACCAAGTATAAACCCTTCGCAAAGACTTCCGTGCCCTGTTCCCAATGAACGTTCGAACCCGCTTCCAAGTAATGACGAGAAATAACAACGAACGGGAGATATATATATATATACTGTTGGAAAATGTGTGCAAGATCTAACAATCAAGCAAAACAACCGCGAAGGGTCACGATGGCCCGAATGAAACAAGAAAACTCTATTTCTTAGATTGCCACCCCCCCTCCACAGCTTCCTTCAGCATGATTGGGTCTTCGGTGTCAGGTGAAAATCCCTCTTCTTCTGCTGCCTTTTTGAAATCCGCTACGAGTGTGCGGGGGTCTGACATGTTCTCATCGCTTTCCCATGTCGCTTCAGAAATTGAATACCTTTGGAAATGAAGGACAAGCTGAGGATTATGACCATTTCGAAATGTGCGAACATCGAGGCTTACCCATCCCATTTCACAAGCCAAAAATACTTCTGCTCCTCATTGTCGTTGCCAACGTCGTGGTCTTGCTTCACCTTTGGCGCCCTGCCAACAATTCGCTCCACAAAGAATTCGCCCACGAGGAGTTGACTACAATCCCGTCTGGCGCATTCTTGGCCTCGATCTCCCAAACTTTTTACGGTTGCTTCTACGAGAAGGGATTAGCTGGCGGCAAAGGAGTTTGCGAAACACGAACTTTCGTGACTGGATGGGCAGAAGAAAAAATACTTAGGACAGGATGAAGGATCTATTGTACAGAATAACTTACCTCGAGGCATCGCAAGCGGGACAAATGTAGATTTCGGTTGGTTCAAGACGAATATCTCCTGGAGCAACACCCACGCAACCACAGTGGTACCAAAGACGACACCTAGTTGATGGGTGAGCCTTGGGGACCCATATCTTTCTTTTTTGAAACGGCATACCGATCGCATTGTATGAACTGAGGAAAGGGATGAAAGATCAGTGACCTCTCATCTGACACAAAGTTGTGCAAAGTCTACTTTTCTGTGGAAGGGATCGTCACCGCCACTCTTTGCGGGCCATTTGACGTCCGATAGCTTCAGTATCAACTTACTTCTATTCATGGCAGTTTGCCTTCGTGTACGCTTTACCGAGGACAAGGTCAGGCTACTCCTTGCCTTTCGTTTCTTGATCCTGGATGTCTTAGTTGGAGGATGAACAACAACCTGGCTTGGTGGAGGTTCCAACTGTACGCCCTGGCACGTCAGTTCAGCTGCATCCTCAGATAGCGAGCTCATTGACGACAGGGGCGAGAGAGATCCACTCAAATTTGGTGACTTGATGATAACTGGTGAAAGATTTAATGTTTTTTGTAGATCCGATTTATTAGGATGTGGGGAGGATGATAGCAAGGGCGTGCGTGGCAACCGTGGCGAGAGAGATAGTTTCCCATAATCAGCCGGAAGTGGTGAACCTACACATTGGGGTGAAGCGGGAGGACTACTTTGGGCCGAAGGCGGTTGTGCAATGAATGAAGGTGTTGGATAATTTTGCTGATTTGTGTGGTCAGTGATATTCAGAGGACCTGCGTCCTCGAGTTGAGTTGCGGAGGGCTCGTTGTGCAGAAGGCGTCGCAAAGACGTAACGGTGCCATCTGGAGAAGTATCGCAATTATTGTGTAGAAGTAGCGTGAAGGGTTGATTTGCTCTTGCAGAGTTGTCCGGTGTGAAGAACTCGATGTCATCATCGATATCTGAAGAGATCAGCATGAGAAATGTACCGGAAGAAACGTTCTGAGTTGCAATCACCGGACGGATTTGAAGAAGCCACGGTGCCTATAAATTTTGTTGAAAAAATGGTTGATCGAGCCGGGATGGGACACATACTTTGAGAAGACCAATCAACAGGGATAAAGGCATTGGACTGCAAGCCAGTTACGTTAGGCTGTAGTTGTGCTAGAACGATGTGCGTATCATGGTTGGGGTTCACTACCTATGTCGGGGAAACGACCAACCGCAGGAATTCTCCAAACATGAATTATGAACTACGTTTTCGTCCATTGATCGAGGCAGAGGCGATAGATTTAGAGGAGTACACGCTCTTACTGCCGTGCCGAAATATTCTGGGCCTGTTGAAACATAGTCAGGGCGAAACTTTGGAAAGCTAGGTCACCACACGCACCTTCCTTAGCGGGCTCTGGGCTTGTTGTTGTACTTGTCCCCACTTGACACCGGGCAGCATCTGGTGATAAAACGCGGTTGACTTTCGCACGTCATATTCCAGTAGATAGAAGAACGCACTCGACGTCTCAAGGCCCTTTGTTCGTTCCAGTAATTGGCCAGTAGTGGATTGGATGTGATCCAGTCGGTCGATCAAAGACATGTTCTGCCCGGCTTCAGCTTGGGTTTCAGTACTTGTGCCAATAAATTTCTCTAGCCTATCCAAGCGTGCCAGAAAGGTTTGTGTCGCGTCTTTATGGAACTCATGCGCCTGTCGGGCCTGGACTTTAGAGGTTTCAATATCCTGAGTTAGAGTCACTATAGACGCGTTCAATTCTGCCATATGATTCACAATACTCTGCTGATGGGCCGTTAGGATTGGATTGATGGCTAACAAAAGTGTCTCGATGACGCGTTCGTTCAGTACATTCACGGTAGTGCTGGTGAACGGAGGGTACGACGAACGCTCAGCCACAGCGGGCAGGGTATGCATGGAGTGCGCCAGTTGAGGCGGTGCGATATTTTGCTGGTGGGAGGTAAATGGACGCATTTCTCTGGTTCACCCACAACGAGGGCTCGCTTACGATTAGGATAGATCCCGGATCCGGTCAAAATTTGCGGGTTTTGTCAGATCCTCATCCAGAAATGGTTGCACTGTCCGGACATGGCAGGACTGGGATTGGCTAAAATCCCAGGCTCCTACCAAGCCGTAGTTTTGTTTTCTAAAAACAAGAGGTACGATTAGGGGGTTTCATGCATCCCCAACTCGGTCTCAACTCGAGCCTCAACTCTGCCCCAACTTGACTGCAACTCGACCTCAACTCAACCAGAGTTGGGGCAGGAGTTGGGCTGAGATGTGTGAAACCCGATGTAAATTTACCTTATGTCAATCCCAACTTTGCTACCATAACTTCAAATTTTATATATCATAATTCAAATCTGATCATATCAAATATATGCCCACTGTCTCCCAATGCCAGCTGTCACACAGACAGCCGACAATGACTTACAGCACCTGATTATGGATGTGAATGATCAAGACTTTGAAATGGACTCGGACTCATCCTCTAGGCTGCGATCATTGTCTGCATCTTCATCAGCTTCATCTTTGTCATTTTCCTCGGCAACCACATCATCCTCATCCTCGTGATCCTCGTCTTCGTGATCCTCGTCTTCATGATCATCTTCTTCTTCTGGGTAATACATCCAGGGTCATGCCAGCCAACGACACAGATGAAGAGTATATGAGTGGGATGGCAGCCACTGCAGATCTACTACAGGTAGTCACAACCACACATGTCATCAACCCACACAACATTGCAAAGTGTTCACAACTCACCTTGGTCCTTGTCAATTTCAAGCATGACAATCCAAAATGGTTCTGCAAAAACCTATGCATCCTGCCCAACACATTTGATTGCCTGTTGAAAATGATAGAGGGCCATTCAGTGTTCTCAAATAATTCCCCACAGATTTCAGTTCAGATCCAGCTTGCAATTGCTCTCTTCCAGTTTGGTCACCATGGAAATGCAGCCTCCATTGAAGCGGTTGCACAGTGGGCTGGGGTATGTTCTGGATAAGGTTGACCATGGGTGTGGGATGGGTTGGGTTTGTCAATACCACACCCGCACCCATGAATACCGTACCTGTGACGGGTAGCACCTGTATGGTCCGTGGGTGCTACGTGGGTATCCTTGCCACCCACTTGCAACCTTGCGAATGCGGCGCCATGTCAATTGACATGGCCAACATGGTTTGCAAAGTGGTATCACAGTGGTAGGGGCTTGTCGCCCCTCTGTCCTAGTCATTGTTGACCTCGTGAATGCATCACCATGTCAATTGACATGGCTGACGCGGTTTGCGAGGTCATTTAAGGGGGGCCTTCTTTATCTCCTGGCCCATTCTTCTCCCACCTTGTCCTTGTCCTTGCCTTTCAGGTTGTTTGGCACTTGATCATTCAGTGAGGGCAAGTGGGTGATTAAGAAGGGGACTCACCTTGGCCAAATCTACCCCTCCATCCTCGTCGTTGCCAACCTTGTCACTGTTGGCCAATCGGCTGGCGTCATCGTGGCCATCATCGTCGTGTCCATTGTCATTGTGGCTATCATTGTCATGGCCATTGTTGTCATGGCCATCATTGTCATGGCCATGTATCTTAGTCCTGGTCATCCATGTCACCGTCGTCCACATTGCTGTCATCCATGTTGCATCCCAGCTTCATCACTGTCTGTGTCAGCCTCATCACCATTGTCATCCTCACTATGGGTTTCCACATTGTCTGTGTAGCCATCCTCCCCATTCTTCACATACATGTTGGCTCACATTTTGATGCCATTAGGCCACAGCTTGCACTTCTTTGAGTTGGTGTTGGTGCCAATTGGCTGGGCGTTGGTGCTGGCATTGTGGGATCGCAGTCTGGGACATGTTTAGACGTGTCCTCTTGCACAGGCATGGGGTTTTGGATTAGCATTGGTTGTGGTAGTATTGTTATTCAATATTATCTAAGAAAATATAGTCAGTTTAATGTTAAATACCAACAAAACATACCTGAGAACATGTGGCCCTGTTGGCATCACCAACCCATTGAAAACTGTGGTGTTGCAGGTGCGGGTTGCAGTTTGTTTGCGGGTGCCAAATTTGGCAACTGTACCCATACCTGCACCACCTGTTGGAGTGGTAGCAAGTGTCCAGTCACATGATGAGGTTCCCATGGTTTGTTGTAGATAGTTCCCTGTTTGGTAGCAGTTCCTAATCAAGTATTCCTTGCCAGCTCTTCAGCGAGACTCTCCAGCTAGCCCTCGGAGTGGTACCTCTGTACCACTCCACTGTGACCTAAAACTCATGGGTAAACCCGTACCTGTGGTCAACCTTAGTTCTGGAAATGTCATCAATTCTACATGCAGAGTCATGGTTGCATTTCTGGCACTCCATGATGTTGCGATTCATTGGCTATCGGAGGAGGAAAAGGAAGAAGCAAAGGAATGGGTGGAGTCAGTCTCATGCCCTGAGTGGCGAGATGGGTTTTGCATGGTCGATGGAACCTTAATTCCCTTATTTGAGAAGCTGGGGCACCATGGTGAGGCATACTTCAACAGGAAGAGCAACTATTCCTTGAACGTCCAGGTGAGTGCTTGAATCCAATGGCGAGCGACCACTTATCTTTATCATATAGCACATTACTCTCCCAAATCTACGCATCATTGACTATGTGATTGGCCACTGCAGAAGTGCACATGACTCCACTGTGTTCTGGGATGCTCGTACATATAAACAAAGCAGCCAGCTTTTTAATAACAATGAGTGGATCTGGGCGGACTCAGCATATGCACTGGATTCTTGGTGCGTTACACCATACAAGAAGCCTTATTTGAACCTGGCTGAAAACAAAACATTCAACTATGGGTCCAAGTCAAATCAGAACATGCCATGGGATACATCAAGGGCTGATTTGGTTGCCTCTGAGGATTATGACAGCAGATAAACAGTTTGCAGCACCATGAACCTGCTTTGGTTTGGGTGAATACCTGTATTGTCATCCATACACTTATCAGTATAATTGAACAGGAACATGAAGACCAAGATTTTGTAGCAGAACTCATACAAGAAGGGAGAGATATTGGAGATGATGGAACAAGGGCAAGGCCTGGCCATGAACTCTCAGATGCACAACAAGAGACGAGGGGTAAAGGAAAATGCAAACAGCTCAAAGAACTACTGTTTGACAACATGGAATTTTTTTAAATACATACACAAATATGTATGTAGTGTCTGAGATGTTGCAAAAAAACATATATGTAAAAAATAGTCCCTGGTCTGCAGTCTCCACCCACTGGCTGCCTACGTTTGATCCTCCTTGTCCACTAAGATCAGGGATGATGTAACCTGTCATCCGTGAGGGCCCTCCTTTGTTGGTGTTCAAATAGTCCTCAGAGATAGCGTAGTCCCCTTGATTGGGCCTGCTAATGGAGCTACTTCCTGGAGTCAATGATTTACCGCTGCAAAAAGCTGGCAATAAGGCTTGTGGAGAATGTGCCATTTGGCATGCAAAAGCCTGGTTTTGATTTGTAAGTTCTGCAAGCTGGATCTGAAGACATAGGATCTGGATCTGCTTGTCTTCACTGGAGTTTGTTGTTGTAGTTGTAATCGGTGGGATCTCTGCACCAGATGCAGCAGATGCGTGATATCTGAGTTCATACTTGCACCTTTTGAGGTTGATTGATGCCATCTTCTCATCATGCTCCATTCGTCGCTTCTGACCAAGATGCTGGGTCTCATCTTGGCAATTATCATTGAAATTATCAACAGCCATTTACTTCATGAGCTTGGCACATGGAGTGGGTGCTAGCTTTGCACTAGTTGCTTTCATCTTTGGTATTGGATTGACAACTGGAGTAGTGACAGCATGACAACATTGGGAGGGTGGTGGGGTCTTCTCCCACGAAGTGTTGAGCGTGGGACAACATTGTTGAATGAATGGTGGCATTTCTCACTGGTTGCCAGTTAGTTGTATACATTTGCAGAAAATGTTGAGCTTACCGGTCGACACAAAGAGAGTCCTCGAGCTATCACTAGGCTCTGAGGCTAAAGCTAAATCTGAATCTCTACTGACTACCAAACAGGGCTATCTACTGGCTCGAACCGTGGACTAGTGGCCACAATCCACTAGTCCATGCATCTCCCTCCAAAATGGCAGCATCCCCACTGCCAGTGAGAAGAAAAGAAAAGAGAAGAAAAAGAAAAAGAGAAAGAAAAGAAAATAGAAAGAACAAAGATGGGGATTGGGTAAAAGCAGTGACAAAAGATGATCATAGAGTAAAAGACAACTAAAGTCTACCTTGGTCTCTTCCAACCTAGGGCCTGGAGAGTCCTACTCAAGTCCATGAGTCGTGGGTCATGATCCAAATTGAGGTGCTTGGAATGATGTGGAGTCAAATTGGCTGTGGTAAAGGGCTTGGTGATGATTGGTCGTCTGGGCACAATGCTGGCTGGGTGGCTTCGTGTCATGATGGGGCCTGTGGGGGCAATAAAAACATGTTGAGGGTGGGTCTGTGGTCGTGCATCAGGAAAAACACTTTGGCTCTCACGTTATCCTGGGAATGTTGCATTTTCCCAGGGTGTCACAGGAGTGTCTGAGAGTGTCTGAGAGTGTCTGAGAGTGCTGCAGACTACCTCAGAGTCCCATAGAGTCCAATAGAGTTTACATGTTAGAGAATACGTTCTGAACACTGCACCTGTACCCACAGTACTAGTGTTGCTGAAGTTCAATTCGGTCCGGTTCTGCCTTTTTGGCGGAACCGTGAACTGAACTTCAGGTCTGGTTTGGCGCAGGGCCAAACCCAGACCCAGACGGCATCGAACTGTCTCTCCGCGTTCGGTCTGGGTTCAGACACGTCTGAACCCAGGACCAAGGTGGGCTCACCCCCTCATAGCTCTGTTCTCCTCGCGAATGGCAGGCACGTATCAATTGATACGGCGCTGCACTTCGCGAGGTAGTTGGGCTGCGGGGGAGCCATCCAGCGCTGCTGCTGCTGCTGCTGCTGCCATTGCCGTTGCCACTGTCGCTGTTGCTGCCGCTGCTGTGGCCGTTGCTGCTGTGGCCGTTGCTGCTGCAACTGCTGCTGCTGCAACTGCAACTGCTGCTGCTGCTGCTGCAACTGCTGCTGCTGCAACTGCAACTGCTGCTGCTGCAACTGCAACTGCTGCTGCTGCAACTGCAACTGCTGCTGCTGCAACTGCAACTGCTGCTGCTTCAACTGCAACTGCTGCTGCTGCAACTGCTGCTGCTGCTGCTGCTGCTGCCGCTGCCGCTGCTGCTGCTGCTGTGGCCGTTGCTGCCGTGGCCGTTGCTGCTGCAACTGCTGCTGCTGCTGCCGCCGTCACTGCTGCTGCTGCCGGCGCTGCTGCTGGCCATTGCCATTGCCGTTGCCGCCGCTGGTGGTGATGGTGGTGGTGATGTTGCAGCTGTCCACGGCGTGGGTGGTGTTGCTGCCACGGCTGCTGCCAGCATTGCTGCTGTTGCCGGCGTTGCTGCTGTTGCCGGTGTTGCTGCTGTTGCCGGCGTGCTATTTCCAGCGCTGCTGCTGTTGGCGCTGCTGCTGGCCGTTGCCGTCATCATTGTTGCCGTTGCCATTGCCATTGCTGGTGGTGGTGGTGGTGGTGGGGTTGCGGCTGTCCCGCGTCCGTTGCCATTGCGTTGGCGTTGGATTGCGTTGGCGTTGGCGTGGGCTTGCGATGTGGTCGCGGTCAAGTTTCCTGTAACAGATAGTAAAGTTAAGATAAATGATGAGACTTACCACAGTGTGTCCATAAACGCGACATGATGTTGCGTTCATTGGCCTTGCGTTGTTGTTGTTGGTGAAGAAACCTCGAATCGTGTAATGATCACATGATACGCAATTTCAGACATGAAAATATATATTTTAGTATCTACATAGCTAAATAGAGATTGTGGTTTGCAGTTTGAACTGGGGTTGGATCAGTTCCATTTGGCATTACTAACCTGGGGACTCTGACCCTTTGAAAACTGTTTCCTAAAAAGTTGTCAATTTTATGGCAATAAAATGATTGCCTTTTTTGGACACCTGACCGCTACATTGGCAATGTTTGGCATGCATTTCTATCAAACACAGACAAATGGTCCGTGCACATCTTCAAACACTATATAACTCACATGCTTTGCTTACTCTCCAGCTCACTTAACTTAACGGTGCTTTGTAAGTCAACCAGCTGTATTGTCATTGATACTTAATTAATAATAATTTCAGGATAAAGTATTATTTAATAATTGATAGTTAATATTTATTTATATATTAAATACAACTGAAATTACAATTAGAATTATATTATTCACATTTTTAATGTTACTCAGCATTTTGAACTTCTTCTGACTTTGTGAATGAACATCTCAATTACGGATAACAGAAGCATGCACTACAGAACAGCATTATTTCAATAACATATACTTCCGAGAGCTCTCAAGACTTCTTTGTGATGGTCTGAGGACCTTCCTCAGAGTGTCTCAGAGTGTCCCAGAGCACTCTCAGTGCAGAATAGTCAGCCACTGTGCTTTCAGACCATCCCAGGTCACTCTGAGACACTCTGAGAGTGTCTCAGAGCTATAGTGTTTTTCCTGATGTGATCGTCAAATACAGCGCTGTAAGGTGGCGAATGGTCTTCGCAAGTTGGAATGGAGGGCTGAAAGGTCATGGGGCAGGTATGTGGTTGCAAAAATAGGGTGGAGTGGGATTGTCATGGCATCTTCGGCCCAATCAAATCATGTGGGTGTAAATATGGGGCTTCGGGTGTGGGCCGTCCTTGAGGGGATGTCAGCGCATGGGTGGGTGGGCGTGAACATACGTTTTGAGCCGTTCTCGGGCTCTTGTAGCATTTTCTCCTTGTTCTGACATGTCTCCACGGTTGTCCTCATCTTGTTTTGCTCGTTCATCTCTGTCTCCCTAGTGCATCGCCTGTATTCATGTCTTTCGCCTCCTCGGACTCCTCATATACATTGGCTCACATCTCGACGTCGTCTGGCCTCATTGTTTGCAGCAGTTGCAGCATCTGGACGGTGGTGTCATGACCTTGGGTTGGCGTGGGCACATGTGGGTATGCACTTGGGGTGGGGATGGGGTCTGGGACATGTTTTGACGCATCGTGTTGCATGGGCATGGGTTCTTGGGTGTATGTGGGTGTGAACTGGTCGGGTGTTGATGCCAGCATGGTGGGATCACCTGTTGGGATGCGTATTGACTCATTTCTTGGTGGGGGTGGTGGTTCGTTGAGAGGTGGGGCCATTTGGGCAGGTGTGGGGACACGGCAAGTCTCGCAGTCAGTGTTGGGCAGCAGGGGTGGTGTTGGGATGTGCAGGGCCATTCTCGACGCGTGTGCGTGGGCTGGCACTGCGATAAATGATGGGCCTTGTGATGTGGCACGTTCTGGTGCAGCTAGTGTTTAAAGGTCCGGTCCTGGTTGCTGTAACGGTCTTTTGTCATTAGAATTAGAATTTTGCTTGTTTAAAGGTGAAATTTGAGATTTTTGCACTGAATTTTTTTTTGTGGACTGTTATGATAGTGCCAATGAGGAAGAGCAATTGTGTCTTGCATATTTTAATGCCTCTGGTTCATATGAATTCAAAGAATCCACCAACAAATTCAAAAAGTGTACAAACTCCGCATTTTTCACCATTTGTATACTTTTTGCATTTGTTGGTAGATTCCTTCAATTTATATAAACCAGAGGCAATGAAATGTGCAAGACACAATTGCCCACCCTTATTGGCACTATCATAACAGTCCACATAAAAAAATTCAGTGCAAAAATCTCAAATTTCACCTTTAAGCAAGCAAAATTCCGATTCTAATGAAAAAAGACTGTTACAGCAACCAGGACCGGACCTTTAAACACTAGGTGCAGCGGGGGTCATTTTTGATAAGGGTGGGTGTGCTGGGGCTTCTTGAGATGCATTTCTGTGTGCGCGTTGTCATGATCCAAACAGGATTCGGATCAAAACATAGTAATATGCTGTCACTAGTCACCATCCCTACAGCACACATCACATTACAAGGACCATTCATACTGGAATGCCCCCATCTGCATATGGAGTAGAAAGGAATACCCTTATCTGCATATAGGACACACAGGAAATCCTTATCTGCACATAGGACATATATGAAACCCTTATCTAAACAAGGGACATGCAAGGAAACCCTTATCTACAGAAGGGACATACAAGAAAACCCTTATCTATGCAGAGGAAATGAAGGAATACCCTTATCTTAACTGATAAGGCCCCCAAAACATCTTATCAGAGGCCAAAGAAGCACAAGAAGCACAGCCACATCCTTATCTCCAATCATAGAGATAACACATGCCACCCATCATCCCCTGATCAAGAAGCACATCATATTTCACATCAATTGATCAAATACAGCCCAGCCCAGATCTTATCTTTTTCTTAACTGATAAGGATACACACATGGCATGGCATCAATTGATCAAGAAGCACAGCCTCAGGAAGATGATTCTAGAAGCACACCCTGGCACAGCCCTTGCCTTTGATTCACACACCCAAGATTAGACCAGCAACATGACTCACTCCCATCAAATGTGACTCATTGGTCTATCCATGACAAATTATGACCCTTATGACATATTCATGACCCCCCATGACTCATTATGACCACCTATGACTAATTTTGACTATTTCTGACTCATTATGCCCCCTCCTTTGATTATAATACCTATGTGACTCATTAATTGACTCTGTATGAGTCACAAACCCATGCCTTCCTTTCTTATGACTCCTTATGAGTCATAACCCCCCATGCCTTTCATCATTATGACTCCTTATGAGTCATAAACCTATGCCTCTCCTCTATATGACTCCCTATGAATCATATCCTATGCTCTCCATTTGATATACCATTCTATGACTCAGTATGACTCCTGCTGTAGAATAGGTATATATAGAGCCCAGTTTCTGCTGGAGATGGCTCAGTCACCTAATCTGACAGGCCCAGTCACAGGACAGTCCCTCTCCCAGATTCTGATTCACCCCTCTGTATTTGTTTGTATTACCTACTTTGGTAGTAGCTGGTACCCAAATACCAATTGCAGTTCAGGTCATCATTCATTTGTTTAAGGATATCAATCTCAGATATATTGATACTCCCTTATTACTTGTTTGATACATATTCTTTGTGTTCTGTCACATAGTACAGTCACATTCAATTTCTTTCAAGTTCTATTGATCATCACCAAAGATATCCCAGTACTTTATTCTGCACTAGTAGCCAATGTGCGTTTGAAGCTTCGGAATAAAGTCCAATATCTTGATTATCAATTCTACTTGCCTATTGTTCAGTTCATTCATTCTGTACATAGTATTTTGTCACACCTCCCTTTTGTCTGACATCTACTGTTACATCGCCCATCGCCCATCGTCTACCACCCATTGTCCATAATCTATCGCTCATCTCTGTTGTACCTCTGCTCATTGTATACTTGCTACTTGTATACTTGACTGTTGTACACTCGTTCATCTTACACTGTTCATACTTGCTTGAGTTATTATCTGCTTATACTCTTGCATACCTCTTGTCACTCAAAGTCTTTACCTTCAGTAGGGAAGACCTCACTGTTCACTCATCCTCTATAAGTCATACATCTGACTTATATTATTGTCAAGTATTTGTTGTATCCCTCAAAGCTAACCTTTGATAGGATTCACACCACAACCCAACCACCCAACAGGAATAACCCAGAGTTATTAAAGAGCTAAATCCTTGATCCCAAAGGACAACAAGGTAATTTCCCGATCAATGACGCACTCCGGAAACCCTTGGTGTGGATTTGTTCAAACACTTCCCACGCAAAACAGCGTGCGGCCATGTGAGCATTCTTATGTGTGCTGGGTGCTGGTGAATGCGTTTGTGGCTTGTCCGTTTGTACTGACGCGAACACAAGGGCATGTGTGCTCATTTTGGCTGACTTTGATGCGTGGCATGTCATTTTTGCTGTGGGGGCACAGGTGGGGGCCAGTGATATGTAGACTTGCGGCGTCGTTGACATGGATGCATGGGTGGATGGTTCTGTCTGGGTCGATGTGTGGTGTGTCATTTTCGGTGTGAGCAGGTGAGCTGGGGTTCTGGCTGAGGCTGAGCTGATGGACGGCATTGTCTGTATGCTTGTAGCAGTGTAGGCGTGTGCTGTTTGGGTTGACATGGAGATGCTGTTGGCAGGTGATGTTTGCATTTATGCAGATGCATGGATGGGCACCGTCTGGGTTGCTATACAGGCACAGGATGATGTTGCTTGAGTAAGTTGAGTTGCGTCAGTCTGCGTTGACGCGGATATGCAGGTGGACGGAGCTGTTTGGGTCGACGTGGAGGTACTGGGAGGCTGTGGGTGGTAAGCATTCTCCATTAAAAACCCTTGATCGCACGCATCCTGATAGCCCAACTCTTGACCCATTTCAAACCCTTCTTCATATCCTTGTGAATAGCCATCTTTCCTGCCCGCTTCATATGCATTTCGCCGACTTTCTGCTACCCTTTCAGCGTCTTCTGTTGACTTTGCATCTGCCGTGAGCCATCCTAGACCAAATGCAACATAAACGAACTTGGCAAGCATGAGTATTTTGTCTTCTGTTATGATAAATTTGTTGATGGCCACTTTGCTGACATTTTGCTTATATTCTTCAGTATATTTGCTTGTAGTAGGCGATTCACTGGAGCTAGCGATGTTATTAATAGCTGGAGTGGACTTGGTGTGGGACACTGCTTTCTTTTTCTTTGCGGGTGCTTTTTTGTTGCTCAGGCCAGGCATGTGGATTGCGAAAATCAAGAGAAGTGTGATGCAAATGTAAAACATGAGAATAAAGAGTGTAAAATGCAAAATGCAGACACACAGGATGCAAAATACAGAGACGCAGGATGCAAAATGCAAAGACACAAAAACTCGAAGACGCAGAGACTCAGAGATGCCAAGAAAGATGCAAGCACTTGAGAAAAAAGACTAAGTCAGCATGTTAAAGCTCAAATCGCGCTCTCATCACCACGATGGACACGAAGAGAGTTCTCGAGCTATCACTAGGCTCTGAGGCTAAAGCTAAATCTGAATCTCTACTGACTACCAAACAGGGCTATCTACTGGCTCGAACCGTGGGAAGGTCACATGATCACTGGACTAGTGGCCACAATCCACTAGTCCACCGGTATAGCTTCCTCGTTGCCAACCTCTGATCCTCCTCTAGATTCCAACTCACTTGCCTCATCCCCATCTCCTTCGGCATTCTTGTCCCCTGCTGCTTCATCATCATCAAGGGGTGAAACAAAGAGGGCTGCTGCATCCAAAGCATGCTCTACCCCCTGTTCTGATGATTGCACACCTTGAGGGTTGTAGTTTGGCAATTCACACCAAAAGCTATGCAGGTCATCCCACCAAGGCCAATCAGAGTGAATACCAGCTGTATGGCATGATTTGTTAGAGAATAAAAGGAATAGTAGAGAATACATACCAATTATGTTTGCGATTTGGCTCCCTGGGGTGATATCATCAGGATTGAGGCCTGCACCTGTGCTTCCAAGCAACTTGAGGTAGCCGATGTACTCGGCTTTGAGACTACATGACAGTCAGCTGTGATGCATTAGTAGATGCATATATATAAAAACAGACCATTGGAGGCATGTTTCTACTGCAATGCCGTATCTGCCAGGGTGTTGGCAATATAACATGCTTTTACTGGGCAAAGATATGCTTTGCAAGGACAGCATATTGCTGAGCCTTGCCATCCTTCACTGTAAGCTTTGGGCAGCCTTCCCTTGCTGCATCTGATGTCAAATCAGAAAATAACTTGATGTGGAATGCAACATGGTTGGTGAGGTACTCGAGGAGAGTGTGCATTCAGTCAGGGTTTTTCACCCACTGGATGTCCAGGGCACATTGGCATTTGGGCAGAGGTTGCGGAGGTGGAAGAAGTGAGACAGGCTTGTTGTCGTTGATTTCTTCAGCCTGGACAGGTGGCAACTTGGGCTTGGCATGACTTTTGCATGGTGGCATGGTTGGAGGGGGGTTTCTTATGCTCTATAGGAGGGTCCGAATACTTAGCTGAAGCTGGTCCCAAAGCGGTGAGTTGGGGTATCAAGTTGAGGCAGCAAGTTGGGGGACAAGTTGGAAAATGGAGTTGTGGTCGGGAGCACTATTTCAAAGCCCAACTTCAAAATGCCCTAACTTCAACTTCAACTCGACCAAATTTCCTAATTGGGAAGTTGACAACTTGATGAGTTGGGGCAGAGTTGAGGCATGAGTTGGAGAACGAGTTGAGGCCAAGTTGGGAATGTGTGAAACCCCCTGTTGTAAATTAAAATTAGGTCTATGCACGAATTAGGTGAGTTGAGGTTTGAAGCTTCTCAGCTCTGTACCCTCACTCGCCGCAGCTCCCCAAGATGTCTCCCTCTGTTCATTGCAGTCCCAATATCCTTTTGCTTTCTCCTACCCACCCACTACCTTTGATCCAACCTCCCCATACTCTGCCAGTTTACATTCAACCCACCCACTACTCCCTTAGCAGTTCTCGTCTTCATTGCAAGTATTCCCATCCAATCAACTTGACGCATCATTTGCTTCCTGATCAAAATCCTGCTCTCAATCCACTGCTTGGCCTGCCTACCCTTGCAGCTCATAAGACTCCTTTTGATTAGGTCCGGACTTCAGTTTCGGGTTTGGAAAAACACCTCCGTGTTTTTTCTCCCAAAAAATAATATTGCTATTCTGTAATTGTATGCTCCTTCCTATACCCTCAAAACTAACTGAAACTATAGCTTGCATGAACATAGAGCTTCATACTACAGTATCCAGACAATTCCAAATTTAAAAGTCCGAAATCTTTGAAACTTGTTTAGTAGGCCAGTGCTGTGCATGGCATGAATGAGTTCTTTTTTCCCCCTGACTACTCCTATGATGAAGTATGCAATAACATTAACTTGCATGAAGCAAGTTACATCTGGTATAAGACATATAGCATATATTGTATATTTCATATTCTTCTATAAGCCTACCTCCCACCTCTGCAACAGATAAATTAGACTAAAACTAATACTACATAGAGTATCTTGAGTCTTTATCAACCTCTTCTCTTACTGTCATCTCTTCTGTGCTGCATCATGATACAATATTCTCAGCCATAAAAGAAATGTTCAGGGAGCAACAGGTCAATTGTCAAATACAAATGATAACAATTGACTTATATTTGCTCAACTCTACTTCCCTATGACCTAGAATGCTGTACAACAGATGACAATATGAAGACAGCTCTGCTGTTTGAGGGAGCCAATGTTGCATATGTTATAAATGAAGTCCTTTTTGTCATTAGATTTTTATTTGTACAATTGTTACTAATATCAATAAGTGATTTTGCATGAAATATACAATTAGCATATAGGATAATATATGTATACAGCATTATCACAATGAATTTTGTGTTTTAAGTAGAAATATCAGTACCTTAGCCCATTTCTGCTTATATGGGTGATATTTCTGTATTTAGTAATAGTGGTCAAATATGACAATGACTGGTATGATCAGCTCAAAATTTAGCATGTATGATGTAAAATTACCTTATATGGTGAGACTGGTCACATGTGACTGTCACACCTTGCCCAAAACAGTTATATTAGTCAGCAGTTCAATTTTCAGCTGATTCTGATAAGAATTGAAGCCTTTATAAATATTTTGAATATAATTGCAAAGTAATTTGTTGTGTCTGAGGTAACACATATTTGGATGCTTATGTAAGCTTGTCCAGACATGGCCCCAACTGTATCTGATTTTCTAGTAGAAGAAGTAGAATCATATCTCTTGTACAGAATTTTTTTTTCTATAGGCGATACATGAACATTAATCAATTAATTATGAGGCCTCACTGATCCAGGTCTAATAAAGAACAAGTCTTTTAATAAATTAAAAGAACTCATAATGTATATTTCCTAGTTAACTAGGGATCGCATTCCAGAGGAGAGGACAGCAGTTTTCATTGTTGCTTACAACTAAGACAACACTACTAAGAGGGGGGTCATGGTCTAATGTCATTGCAAGCTGTGGGGGTTACCCAAGACATGGGGGTCTGCCCCAAGAACCAGACTAAATGTAAGGAAAGGAAAAGAAGAAAAAGTCCAAACCAACAACAAGAACAGTAGATATAGTGACTGGTCTTGAGGGGAGGTAAATGGGAATACAACCATGAAGCTACAACATGTCCAACTATACCATGTGTTCACCATGAGGCGCACATGAGGCGTCCTCATGTCGATGTTCTCACAATCCAACTGGAGGCCCAGGTGTCATTGAGGAATAGGAGAGGTCTGGATGACTCGGATAATTTGTCATCAGATCATGTGACATGCAGAATTGCCAATTCGGGGTCTACACTTGCTATAATGGGAAAGTGTGCAGTCTGGCAAATGCATTGCACGGTTGGGTTGGAGATAGGCATTGTCCAGTGTGGGATTGGTGAAGGGAGTGTCTTGAGGTAGTGTGGATATAGCGGCAAGGTTGGTATGAAAGAAAACAAAGGCATGTATGGAGGAAAAACCAACTAAGACAGTCAGCTAGTCGAGGTCAGACATGTGAACAGCATAAGCTGTACCGGATGACAATGTCTGTGTCAATGACATATCGAGGGGCAATGTCTTGTCCTGTCTGTGGAACAATGTGGTCCACCTGATGTTGGTATTCATCCAAGAAAGGGTATTGTTGTAAATGAATGTGGGAGGTATCAAGGTTATAGATGGAAAAGGATGAATGAATGTGGGTCCAGGTTTCGAGTCATGGCACGAGTGACAAGCATGGGAACAAGATGTCAGGTGCTGCATTGAAGCGATGTCATGTGAACCATACACAATAGGAGTCGGTTCACTGTATTGGGAAGTTGTATGGTCTGTGGTTGAAGTCTGGAGGTATATGCTTCGGCGATGGTTGGATTGGAGGGAACAGTGAAATGTCTTGTGATCAAGGATTGTTCAGGGCATGCATGTAGGTGAGGAATGTCATTGGATCATCAGGGAGGATAATGGTAGGCATGGAATACGAAAGTGGAAACCAAATATCCAGGTATGGCAATTGTCAATTATGTGGTGAGATATTGTTGAGGTGGAAGTTGGAAGTATTGATGGCAGAAGGGTTTCAGTACCAATGCCAAAGATACATCATAACAAGGTGAAAACCAATAAGGAAAGTGATGGCAATGCTGCCAATGATGATTATGGTAATTAGCTGTGTTGGGAGTACAGCCATTGTGTATCGGTTTGTCATGGGATGAAGTAAACAATATGTCAGGACAAGGAAAAAGACAATGGTGATGATGTCCATCGGCAAGGAGACTATTCAGGTACAGCAAGGTCATGTGGGATATGTCCATGGTTGGTCTGGATTAGAAGAAAGGATAAAAAGGGAACACACAGGGTGCGCAGTAGCATACCATGTCACACAGTATCTTGAAAGTACTTGACAAGTATACTAAATATCATTACCATAACATTCAACATGGTATTGTAACAGTATTCAGACATAAACTACAATACTTGTGCCCAAATTCATCTGAAGGTATGAAGGCAAATGAGACTTATACCTTTTCAATAACATCAAGCCTTTTGTTTCACTACTTTTACTGTATCTACAGCAAAGTACTGTATAGTTCAGATAGAATACTTGCAGCCTAAGATGAATCAAAGTATTAAACTAGTAAGAAAGTTGTGCCACTTTCACTACTAGGATACCTTTTGAATCCTTTCAAGATACAGTGTGAAATAGTATAGTACTGTTGCCATATTGTGGATTTCAGATACTGTGTCAATACTTTTAAGATACTGTTTCAGTACTTTTATTATAATAAAAGTATCTTAAAAGTATTGACACAGTATCTTAAATCCACAATATGGCAACAGTACTATACTATTTCATACTGTATCTTGATAGGATTCAAAAGGTATCCTAATAGTAAAAGTGGCCCAACTTCCTTACTGGTTTAATACTTTGATTCATCTTAGGCTGCAAGTATTCTATCCAAACTATACAGTACTTTGCTGTAAATACAGTAAAAGTAGTGAAACAAAAGGCTTGATGTTATTGAAAAGGTATAAGTCTCATTTGCCTTCATACCTTCAGATGAATGTGAGCACAAGTATTGTAGTTTATGTCTGAATACTGTTACAATACCATGTTGAATGTTATGGTAATGATATTTAGTATACTTGTCAAGTACTTTCAAGATACTGCGTGACATGGTATGCTACTGTGCACCCTGTGACAAGAACAAGAATAAACAACAATGTCCAAAAGAAGACAGAAGGCAAAGGGGAACAAAAAAGGAAAATGTGGTAAAGTGGAATCGTCATGGTGGGCAACAGAGTTGGAATCAGAGTTGTGGAGTTGTAAAATGTCACAGTCCATCAATTGGCATGATGGCATGTATTCACAAGGCAAAATGGAGAGGTGGTGATGCTTATGTGTCTAATGTGGTCACCAATGACTCACCATTCTGGTTCTCCAATGAGATGGTATGTCTCAGGTCACCCAAGGGTGTCAACCTTGAATTCACCTCACATGGATTGCACCATCATCAATTGACTTTGCAGTGTTCACTCACAAGGTGTTTGACTCCTCCTCCTTGCTGGCCCTGACATGTTGTTGTTGTTGTTATTGTCATCATCATCATTGTCCTGGATGTCATCATCATTTTCTTGGCCATGTCATCATCATCTTGGATGCATTGTCACCTTCTCCACTATATGGGGTTCCTGTCCAAGATGATTGGTTGTCCTCAGTGTGGATGTGGGCCATGAACACCACCATCATATATGACACATTCACATCTGCCTTCCCCAACTGAGTGAAGAAGACAAAGTGTAATAGAGAAGGATGAGGATACCCTGCCATCTGTGGCATATAGTCAAAACCTACCACTGCCTCTAAAAAAAGAGAGGAAGAAGATAATGTTGATGAACTCAGTTTCTATTTGCACTCAGACCTTTGTAAATTTCCGAGTCATGTAGTTATTCCTTATAAGGCTAAAGAGCTCAACATCAGCTGACATACAGTCACAGCCAAATGTAGTTACGTCTCAGAATTGCAATAAACACACTATTTTCATCTTATAAGTAGAGAATAGCTTCAGGGAGGCGAAGCAGACAATTTCATCGGGTTCTGACCCAGACAGTTGTGTGACCCATCTAATATTAGAATATTAGAATGAATGTGGGCACACAAAGGACAAGTAAGGACACATACAAAGGTCGCCTGTATTGGGTGAGATGTTGAATGGTTTCAAAAGTACTTATGGGAAGGTCCATTGCCATTTGACGACGAGTGATCACATATTGGTCGAAATTGAGGGCAATGTACAGTGGTACCAGTCAGAGAAGTTCCTTTCGCAGTTTCAGCGGAAGCACTGGCAGTACATCAGGTGTGAGTGCATTGGCACATAGCAAAGACTCCTGAAAACTTGACTTTGTTCCTAGAAACACATACCACATCCTCGTCGAGGATGACTAGAATTGCAATAAATGCAACAAAACCGAAAAGCACAATCCAAGCTCATGACCTCATCAAAGTACATGACACACTTGTTTAGTGGGCCAGTGCTGCGCATGGCAAGAACAAGTTCTTTTTCCCCCCTCTCCACCTTTTTGGTGAATGAAGCAATAAGATTAAATTGTATAAAGCATGTTACATATGGCATAAGGTATATAACATATGGCATAAGGTATATAGCATATGTTGCATATTGCATATTATTCTAATAAGCCCACCTCCCACCTCTGCAACATAAAAATTAGCATAAAATAAAACTACATATGATACCATACTTGTTTCTGTACAGTAATAATACATGATGTGAAATGATATTGACCATGATACACAATGGGTGACTTCCCGCGGGGTAAATTTAAGATAGAATGACTTTATCCTGATGGTCCCAGCAGTCTGGACATGAAATAGTAGTTATCTTTATTCTGTTCTCTAAACCACAGCATTAAAATATGCTTTAGTTAGCATAAATTCAAGTCCCAATTAAGCGTATCAGCGCAGTCACCATCTACATGAATGACGTTCACCATTACCTGCTTGAACAACAGGAGTAGTGTTGCCACAACTATAGCCGATGTTTTTTGAAAAATTGCCTTTTTAGGCCAGTAAAATTAGCTAAAATTATGAAAATATTTGAGGAGATGGGCAAAGCCAAAAGCTGAGGGGTCACTTAAGGGTGCTAAGAATTTGGGGCTCAATTTTCAGAGTTATTTAAGGA
The DNA here is from genome assembly GCA_963556145.1 of Hygrocybe punicea. Lineage (NCBI taxonomy): Eukaryota > Fungi > Basidiomycota > Agaricomycetes > Agaricales > Hygrophoraceae > Hygrocybe > Hygrocybe punicea. The sequence goes on along the minus strand of OY744461.1, from coordinate 1,975,603 downwards.
TAGCTGTTGGACTGTAGCTGACTAGACTCAACAGCTATGGTTGAATAACTCTGAAGATTGTGCACCAAATTCTTAGCACCCTTAAGTGACCCCTCAGCTTTTGGCTTTGCCCATCTCCTCAAATATTTTCATAATTTTAGCTAATTTTACTGGCCTAAAAAGGCAATTTTTCAAAAAACATCGGCTATAGTCATGGCAACACTAAACAGGAGATCGAGAATGATCACCAGGACGACCGTAGGGCACAGCTTAATCTGGCTGTTGCATTTGTAATCGATGGTGCGGACCAAGCACGGCTCCAACGAATGAGACATCAACACCCTTCCCGCCTCTACTTGTGCCGACCCCAGCTCCTCCCCAACCCTCGCATCGCTACCCCATGGATCCAATTACGAGAAAGTAGAAGTGACCGTGCATACGTGACCACGATGGGTTTTGATGTTGCCAGCTTTGAAGCTCTTATAGCCAAGGGTTTTGGACAGCACTGGTACAAGACAGCAATCCCCCGAGGAGATATTCGTGATGGAGCTGAACCACGTCCTGGGCGCTGTTCGTTGGATGCCGATGGCGCATTGGGTCTCATACTGCATTACCTCAACTCAACCATGCGTGAAATCAGTCTGCAACAGATATTTGCATTGATTCCGACGACGGTCTCGCGATATATTACTTTTGGTCTTCACATTCTCCTCGACACCCTCCACAAAATTGATGATGCCAAGATTGTCTGGCCTCGCCAGCTTTCCGAGTTCCAGTATGACAATGAACTTGTCCTTGCGCGTCACCCTCTTCTAGTCGGGGCATTTGCCACTATCGATGGACTCAATCTGCCTGTGCAGGTTTCAGATGACTGTGAGATTGAGAACGCAACGTATAATGGCTGGAAGTCAGATCATATTGTCAGCTCCATGTTTGTATTCTCTCCCCGAGGTCAGTTGCTCTAGTGCTTCCTTTGTCTTTCAGTCTCATATAATGTGCATAGGGCCTGTCATTGCTGCCCACGTGAATGCACCAGGCAGTTGGCATGATTCTCGGGTTGCCCTGCCCATATACGAGAAGCTGCGAACACAGACCCCGGCTGGGTATTATATTGTCGGAGATACAGCCTTTTCCCGTGGTGGAAATGGCCTCACAGGAGGCCGTATCCGTGCCCCATTGAAGTCAGGGGACAAGCTCCATGTAACACCACTCACAATGGAGGAGCGGTTAAAGATTAACCGTCAGCTTTTGTCTTATTGCCAGACTGCAGAATGGGGCAATCGAGCCCTGCAAGGATCTTTCGGACGGTTACGGATACCCCTCGAGGCTAAACATAAAGATGATCGTGCGGACTTGCTGGAGATATGTCTCAGGTTACACAATCTCCGCTGCCGATGGGTAGGGTTCAATCAGATCCAGTCTGTCTATGACAAGCAGTGCGATGGTAATCCTGATGAGTTACATATATGGCAACAATTTGAGGACATTCTTTTTTCGGAGCAGAGGAGGATGGATAGGGTATCAAGGTTTCACATTGTGGCAGAGTACTACGAGTAAGGACAGTGTACATTACGAAGTAATGTAACAGAGGTGTTGTTATGAAACTTGTGAGTAAGGACAGTTTTGAGACAGCATAACAAGTGAGATCATAGACATTTTACGAGTAAGGACAGTGTGAGGCCACCGTGTTTGGGCCAGTAAGGGTTAGACAGATCAGAGGGGGTTAGATTTTCATCGGAGAGATGGGAGGCACTTTACTGGGACTAATCAGGAGAGATAAGCCTAACCCACGCGATAGGGTCAGTGTGAGTTCAAACGTGTCTTCAGTTGGATTGAGAGTGGGTTGCTCGAGTTTCGGCACAATGTCCAGGGTTTGCATCGGTTGAACAGCTGTGACAGAGGGTTTGTGCAGTGGAGAAAGAGCGCTCTTGAATGCATAGGTGCGTGAGAGGGCATGAGAGGGTAAGGGCTTGATTGCCCTCTCGTGGGGATCCCCATCACTTGATTCGTTGTCTGTAATCCAAATGACACTCCGACCGCCATCAGCATAGTGGGTGTCATTGCGAAACTTGTTGCGATAGGTGCCACGGGAATGGGGCTGAGCGCGGATGGGGCCTCTGGGACCATTGCTATTCATTCCCATCTCAAGCTTCAACTGCAAGAGATCTCGTGCTCAATCGGCTTCATAAACACGGCCCTGGAGTGCAGTGAGCTGTGTGCGCAAGGATTCAATAAGGACCTGAGCATCACGATGCTGCTGTGACACAACCAATGCTTGAGTACTTGTGAGTGCTCGCTGTGATCGTTCATGGTCTCGAGCCACCTCGGCAGAAGGATCAAATGCCTGTGCGATCTTGTGGACTAGATCTGCACCATCACCTCCACGAGCATTGCACCGAACTGGTACCTGTCCCCGAATGCCGCGCATAACAACCAGGCCTGGTTGCACCCGATCTGCTGGATTAACCGGATCATCCTGATCACTGTTCAGGCTGATGACACTCTCATCATCACTCTCATCCTCGTCGTCTGCGATGTCTGCATCCTCTTGATCAGAGTCATCAAGATTGTGTGTGCCACCCTTGTTGTTTATCATAGCATCAATCTTCCAGCTGCGCTCAACGTGAGGTGGACAAACACCATCTCCAGTCGGCTTTGGAGTCCTAACCAACTGAAGAGACATCAGTATGGTCATTTGTCCCAGGCAGGAATAACGTACCGAACGAAACTTCTTCTCCAGTGAATCCTGAGTCCTCATTGCATGGTTATGGTTCCTCAACCAATGCAAGAAGCGCCGATGCACGGTGATCCAGCCATTCATGCCTGTAGGCAACCTCTTCTCGACCTCGTCTAGAAGAACCTTGATATCGTGCAAGGTGAAGTTTACCGCACCTTTCGGTCATCCACGTTTCGCTGTAGGCCTAAGGCTATCTTCATCAGAGTCGGCATAAGCCTTGCGCTTAGTACCTTGTTTACGGGACCGCTCGTTCACAGCCTTTTTCTTTGCAACAGGGCCACCTGATGCTTCTCTCCCTTTGCGTCGTGCACCAGCCACCTTTTCAGTTGCAGTACAACGGGGGGCTTTCGAAACATGCTCCACATCACATGCAGCGCCTCCATTGGTCACACTCAATTGAGCAATAGACATGTACGGCAGAGAGGCCATGCTGCCATTTCCATGCATGGACATTGAGCTGTCACAGTTGTATGGCACCTGTGCTGACATTGAGCGCATATTCTCCCAATCGTTATGGTGAGTCTGGAAGCTGCAAATCAGATGGGAAGATATAGAGTAAAGGAACACATATGGGGTAATGATCCCATTGATTAGGAAGACCGCCATACTGGGCATTCAACGGATTGTGCACCTGATATACTATTAGCAGGTGTATGGTGTATAGTGTACGACTTACCGTAAGAGGTGTGAACGGTTGCCGATCTAGAGGGTGATGCGGCGGAGAATCATTACGTATCTGCAAAGGCTTTAGCTTTATTCTTGTATTGTAAAGAGCATGATGTACTGGGGCAAGAGCCATGGGTACGGCACCATTGTATGGCACCCAGTGGTTGCAGGAATTTTGGTAAACCGAGTCGGCTCTGGTTTCAAATGGACGGGCAAGCTCATGAAGAGTCGGCAAAGGGAGCAAACTTGAGGGATTGGGTGCAGAGGATGTATACGATGGGTTGACACTCAGAGACATACGAGAAGAGTCAGGTGTCGACGACATGTGGGGATTGAAGGGAAGGGGGGAGTGTCCAGAATCCTGGTGATTTGTGGGCTTCTTATAGCAATGATACAGCTTGGCGCCCATTTCATGCATGCGAGTAGTGGCCATGCCTAGGACATGCAGGGCTGAATTCAATAAACCTGAATAAGAATGGCACGACGAGCCAGTGAAGCTGTTGGTGTGAAGTGGTCAGGGTGAACTACGCCCAAGTTAACTTGCTCACCTTGAAATCGGCAAGAGCACAAATGGTTGAAACTTGAAAGATCCTCTCCCATTCATTGTTGAGTCCCTCAGAAAGCCAGTTGCATTTGCCGTGACGCCGTTTGACATTGCAACGATCCAGAGGGCAGGAATTGGGCAAGGGATATTGGTGGAGTTGGAAGCGGCCAATTCTGACACAATCAGGGCTGTTTCAGGTGGAAGGACTGAAAGGGGTCGGGCTAGTGGGGCATAAAGGATGCGCAGATGGCAATGTACCGTATTGAAGACTGACGAAGCAGCACAACGAGAGGACTTGAAAACTTTCAGAAGGTGGGAAATGGGCCAACAGGATGGCTATGTCCTGAAACGGATTATTCACGCAAAGCACACTAAATCATTGATTTGGGCATGGAGAGGTCTCGATGCCCAAATCAATGATTTAGCGGACGCTAGGACAGGTTTAGATTTTATTGAGAGCCCTCAAAGGACCCGAGGCAAAGGCCCATTGGACTACTTTCGGTTGAAAATATGATTCTATCTTAAATTTATCCTGCAGGAAGTCACCCAATGCCTCTAAGTTCTAATGTCTTTGTGTCAGTCTCTGAAACAAATTCTAATCTATGACTGGTTTCAATTTTTTTAAATGGATACTCTAGAATAAGAATATGTGGTGCTTCATTATAAAATACAAGTTGATTCATTCTGCTGTTGCAATCAGGACATCTTCTATTGGTTTTCTGTGACAAGGTATCAACCCACTTCATGGTAGACTGTTTAATGGTGTCATCAGCATGCAACACATAGCCTAGTCTATCATCAATGGGTTCTTCTGCAAAGTCACATTGAGAACATTTATGTTGAGAAGAGGCTACAATGTCATTGATTTTAAACAACTCCATAGCTAGATTGGCCACACTGATGCCCATTGTGCCTCTAGGAAAGTCTGTAGGATTCATGTTATGCAGTACAGTTCTAAGGTGATCTCTTAGTTGTTCAAATGCTACATTTTTGTGCAACACCTCGGAAGAATCATGAGACAAGGTCACAACTCCGCAACTCTGATTCCAACTCTGTTGCCCACCATGACGATTCCACTTTACCACATTTTCCTTTTTTGTTCCCCTTTGCCTTCTGTCTTCTTTTGGACATTGTTGTTTATTCTTGTTCTTGTTCCCTTTTTATCCTTTCTTCTAATCCAGACCAACCATGGACATATCCCACATGACCTTGCTGTACCTGAATAGTCTCCTTGCCGATGGACATCATCACCATTGTCTTTTTCCTTGTCCTGACATATTGTTTACTTCATCCCATGACAAACCGATACACAATGGCTGTACTCCCAACACAGCTAATTACCATAATCATCATTGGCAGCATTGCCATCACTTTCCTTATTGGTTTTCACCTTGTTATGATGTATCTTTGGCATTGGTACTGAAACCCTTCTGCCATCAATACTTCCAACTTCCACCTCAACAATATCTCACCACATAATTGACAATTGCCATACCTGGATATTTGGTTTCCACTTTCGTATTCCATGCCTACCATTATCCTCCCTGATGATCCAATGACATTCCTCACCTACATGCATGCCCTGAACAATCCTTGATCACAAGACATTTCACTGTTCCCTCCAATCCAACCATCGCCGAAGCATATACCTCCAGACTTCAACCACAGACCATACAACTTCCCAATACAGTGAACCGACTCCTATTGTGTATGGTTCACATGACATCGCTTCAATGCAGCACCTGACATCTTGTTCCCATGCTTGTCACTCGTGCCATGACTCGAAACCTGGACCCACATTCATTCATCCTTTTCCATCTATAACCTTGATACCTCCCACATTCATTTACAACAATACCCTTTCTTGGATGAATACCGACATCAGGTGGACCACATTGTTCCACAGACAGGACAAGACTAGTGGGGTGTGGGCCATTGCTTTGCATGGCAGGTTACTCGTCCCTTTTTAGTAATGAGAGAATAAGTGGATACAAATCATACAGTATTATGATGCTGCTATGATAATCAATATTTGCAAAGTTATTAATATTTCCTTTATTATTACATACTGATGCCATTCAGATACCATTCAGATACCATTCAGATACCATACTACAATGATATAGCTTTCATAATTGATTATACCCTGTTCCTTCCAATTTGTCATAATGCAATATCAGATCCCAAATTGGCATCTTTCATATCAAGTTTGCAGTGTTCATGCTGGCATATATACAACTAATTTACTACTCTATCAGTAGTCATAGTTACTCTGTGAAAGTTTTACAGAATACATAGTAAGTATATCCAGAAACTCTAAGTATCTGAATTATTTGTCGGGTCAAGAATGACCTCCTGTGAGTATGGTAGAAATAAACACATGTACAATGACACCAACTGCACTTGTATTGGAACCACTTTGATAAGATCACTGGGTTTGATGATACCAGAATCAACAAGATGACTGGTTCAGCTGGTGCACTAGCAATGCTTCCGATTCATGAAGCTGTGAAGTTGGTGACACAATGTTCTTGTGTAACAGTTTGATCAGTGTTGAACACCTGAACCAATTCCAGCACACATGATGAAGATAGGTGTGACATGCACGAATGGAATTTATGGAACAGACAGTGTCTGTTGCACTGCAATGCTGCATACTGTGTCTGGGACACTGGCCCAATGATTTACTGAAATCCATTCAGCCTGTTTTACCAGTATTGATAATGTATTAAGTATGAGGTGCATTGCAAGGATATGTAGCACTTGTACAGACCCATCCAATATACAGGTCATACTATTATGTCTACAATGGGATTGCCGAGGGTTGAAGGTGGAACATTGTATTATACCTCTTTGACAAGAAATCACTGCTTGCATTGGGAACGATTTCAATGTGCATATTATATATGACTCACTGGATGCAAGCCATAGTATTTCAACTCAAAATATCTTGAAGTTATCTGGAAATTAATCCATGTTACTTTAATACAACATTGTGAGAAAAAATTTAAAAACCTTCTAAATAATGTCAGTTCATTTTAAAGGAAGTTATCATAAAAGTATCTTGAGTGCTATCTTAAAAGAAATACAATTTCATAGTCTTGAAACATCTTGGTTTTCTTATAATGTTTATCATATCTTTATGATACCTGTCTCAGAAATGTACGAAAAATATGCACTAAATATGTAAATGTTCTCTGCAAATGACATGTTAAAATAATATGGATTAATTTCCAGGCAATTTCAAGACATTTTTATTAGAAATATTATGGCTTGCATCCAGTGACTGCAACACAGACACATCTGATATAATGTGTGTACAATTGTGGGTGGAAGGTGAATGCATCAGAAAAAGGCTGGGATATCTACTGAACACTGACTGAACACTTTCGACCTGTACGACGAGTAGTCAATGTGTGCATTAATGATAATTCTAATACACATTGTACATGTAGCTACACAACAGATACATCGAATACGTTGTTCGTACAACTATTTGTGCAAGGGAAATGCCACAGATGAAGGCTGGGACATCAACCGAACACCCTACCGAACATACCGAACACTTTGGACCTGTTCGACAAGTAGTCAATGTTTGCATTAATATTAATTCTAATACACATTGTACTGGTAGCTACACTACAGATACATCGAATACGTTGTTCGTACAACTATTTGTGCAAGGGAAATGCCACAGATGAAGGCTGGGACATCAACCGAACACCCTACCGAACATACCGAACACTTTGCAAGTAGTCAATGCTTGCATTAATATTAATTCTAATACACATTGTACTGGTAGCTACACTACAGATACATCGAATACGTTGTTCGTACAACTATTTGTGCAAGGGAAATGCCACAGATGAAGGCTGGGACATCAACCGAACACCTTACCGAACACTTTGGACCTGTTCGACAAGTAGTCAATGCTTGCATTAATATTAATTCTAATACACATTGTACTGGTAGCTACACTACAGATACACCGAATATGTTGTTCGTACAACTATTTGTGCAAGGGAAATGCCACAGATGAAGGCTGGGACATCAACCGAACACCCTACCGAACATACCGAACACTTTGGACCTGTTCGACAAGTAGTCAATGCTTGCATTAATATTAATTCTAATACACATTGTACTGGTAGCTACACTACAGACACACCAAATACGTTGTTCGTACAACGATTTGTGCAAGGGAAATGCCACAGATGAAGGCTGGGACATCAACCGAACACCTTACCGAACATACCGAACACTTTGCAAGTAGTCAATGCTTGCATTAATATTAATTCTAATACACATTGTACTGGTAGCTACACTACAGATACATCGAATACATTGTTCGTACAACTATTTGTGCAAGGGAAATGCCACAGATGAAGGCTGGGACATCAACCGAACACCTTACCGAACACTTTGGACCTGTTCGACAAGTAGTCAATGCTTGCATTAATATTAATTCTAGTACACATTGTACATGTAGCTACACTACAGACACATCGAATACATTGTTCATATGACTATTTGTGCAAGGGGAATGCCCCACATGCAGGCTGCGGCATCTTCGGTGTGTTTGGTGGATGTGTTCGGTGTAGTGTACCTAGTCATACCGGTTGATGGACATCCACCAAACATGTCCAACAAACACACCCGATGTGTTTGGTGTAGTATACCTAGTCATATTGGCTTACCAACATCCACCGAACATGTCAACCGAACACACCGGTTCAACATGTTCGATGTGTTCAGTGTAGTATATCTGGTTATACCAGTGTACTGACATGCACCGAACATGTCCACTGAACATGTTTGATGTGTTCGGTGTCATATATCTGGTCATACCAGTTTACTGACACGCACCGAACATGTCCACCGAACACACCGAACATGTTCAATGTGTTCGGTGTAGTATATCTGGTCATACCAGTTTACTGACATGCACCGAACATCTTCACCGAACACACCGAACATGTTCGATGTGTTTGGTGTAGTATATCTGGTCATACCAGTTCACTGACCTGCACCGAACATGTCCACCGAACACACCGAACATGTTCGATGTGTTCGTTGTCGTATATCTGGTCATACTAGTTTACTGACATGCACCAAACATGTCCACAGAACACACTGAACATGTTCGATGTGTTCGGTGTCATATATCCAGTCACACCGGTTTACTTACATGCACTGAACATGTCCACCAAAACACTGTACAGATATTTGTGCAAACGACTGCGCCAGCTTAAAGCTGGGACACCTACCAAACACTCACTGCACACATTTGGACCTGTGTGACAAGTGTACAATGGACACTGTTTGACCTCATTTCATTATCAACAATTCTATTACACACAGTAGATGTGGCTACATGACAGATACCACTGACATATTGTTCATTCATACACGGCGCATTGCATTATGAATGCATGTGATCATTGTCAGAAACCAATTGCAATTGCAATACCAACATGATATAACACTACCCATTTCCAAATTTGGCTGCTGTGATCCAGCTGCCTTATTGTTCTTGCCGATTGGGACAACAAATTCTCACACTCAACTCCGCCCAGTCACACGGTTTCATAGTTATTCCCAGGGCTTCCAAATTGTTCCCACAGTTTCACAAAATTGTTCCCACAGCTTGGCAAATTAGAGTCTGACCCTGAGTTTGAGAATCCACCGTATAGAACGATTCCCTTATAGGGACTCGTAACATTGCCCCTCGATATGTCATTGACACAGACATTGTCATCCGGTACAGCTTATGCTGTTCACATGTCTGACCTCGACTAGCTGACTGTCTTAGTTGGTTTTTCCTCCATACATGCCTTTGTTTTCTTTCATACCAACCTTGCCGCTATATCCACACTACCTCAAGACACTCCCTTCACCAATCCCACACTGGACAATGCCTATCTCCAACCCAACCGTGCAATGCATTTGCCAGACTGCACACTTTCCCATTATAGCAAGTGTAGACCCCGAATTGGCAATTCTGCATGTCACATGATCTGATGACAAATTATCCGAGTCATCCAGACCTCTCCTATTCCTCAATGACACCTGGGCCTCCAGTTGGATTGTGAGAACATCGACATGAGGACGCCTCATGTGCGCCTCATGGTGAACACATGGTATAGTTGGACATGTTGTAGCTTCATGGTTGTATTCCCATTTACCTCCCCTCAAGACCAGTCACTATATCTACTGTTCTTGTTGTTGGTTTGGACTTTTTCTTCTTTTCCTTTCCTTACATTTAGTCTGGTTCTTGGGGCAGACCCCCATGTCTTGGGTAACCCCCACAGCTTGCAATGACATTAGACCATGACCCCCCTCTTAGTAGTGTTGTCTTAGTTGTAAGCAACAATGAAAACTGCTGTCCTCTCCTCTGGAATGCGATCCCTAGTTAACTAGGAAATATACATTATGAGTTCTTTTAATTTATTAAAAGACTTGTTCTTTATTAGACCTGGATCAGTGAGGCCTCATAATTAATTGATTAATGTTCATGTATCGCCTATAGAAAAAAAAATTCTGTACAAGAGATATGATTCTACTTCTTCTACTAGAAAATCAGATACAGTTGGGGCCATGTCTGGATAAGCTTACATAAGCATCCAAATATGTGTTACCTCAGACACAACAAATTACTTTGCAATTATATTCAAAATATTCATAAAGGCTTCAATTCTAAGTTGATTGTTGCTGGAGCCCACTGCAGAAGCGATCCATAACATGGACCTACAGTGTTCACAAGGGATGGTTAGGACCATATGCAAGAGCTGTGGCCTGGGCCAAGCCAAGCCAGGGCTAGGCTGGAGCCTTTAGCTACAGCTTGGCTTGAGCTTCCAGAAAGCTGGAGCCCTCTTGGGCCAGGCCAAAGCTAGGGCATTAGGGCTAAGCCAGGCCATGCACATCACTAATAGCTACACATATGCAACAAGATGGGGTTGTCGCAATTTGTGCACCATAGTACTTGAACCTCTGGCAACCCTGAATACCAAGGCCCTTCATTCTTCTAATCACTTATCATGTGGTGAGTAGACTCCTTGTAATGAAGGGGTAATCCTGAATCATGGTCACTTGTGTCATATTGAGGATCATAACACCATGATGATGATTGCTGGATGGTGGGAGTGAGCTGCATGCATGAGATTGTCCTGAGGTGTTTGAATCCAAATACCCACAGAGTTGTGAATACTGTTGCAATGGCTTGGTCCAGCTTGGCTTGGCTATGGCTAACAATGGCTAACCCATTTAGCTAGGCTACATCATTGTGGCAATGGCTAAATCATGCCTAACCATCCAAAAAGGAAATTAATAGCAGACTGCCAAATGACAAATGGAACAGGTCTGTCAAGGTCCAATCTCACCACCCAAACATGAGGAACACACCACCATATCCAAAGCAAATAGCTACAGCCACACCATCATGCAACAATGCCAGATGACCAAAACAAGGACCACAGCACCCCAATGGTGACCACAATGAATGAAGCAGCAACAGAAGCAGCAGGGTACCCTTCATTTTGTCTTCAATCTTTGTTTTTTTTTTACTGTGAACTTATTTCTAATATCCTGCTCATGTTGAAGCACCAGCAGCCGAGACAAGGGCAGCAATGACCAAGAACAACAATAATAACAATGGCAATGGCAGTGGCAGTGGCAATAGCAGCAAACAGCAGCAGTGGTAACAATAGCCAGGGGCAACAGCAGTGGCAGCAGGAGCAGTGGAAACAACGGCAACAACAGTGCCAACAGTGAGGATAAGTGATGCATGCCAGTCCCAGACATAGTGGAGGGTGGTGCATCCACCTCCACTACATTGGTGTTTTTTTCTTCTTCCATTCATTTTACTAACAAAGATCTATCTAGGTATGCACAACAACAATAGGCCACATCCCAACTGCCAATTCTGATGAGATCCAGCATGACAATCGAATATGGGTGATGCACTGGCACATGTCAAATGGCATGTCTTGTGCTTTGAGGTGATGATGAGGGTGATGAGGAGGCACCAGCACCAGCACCAGCACTGGTACCAGAACTGTAAGGATCAGCATCAAGTTCCTTATGAGGGCCACTCCCATGCTGTTTTAAACCACTCTTGATCACTATAATCTTGCTCACATTGACAGCAAGAGGTCAGGGGTCTCAGGACCTCACATATTCACCTTGTGCTCACCTAACCCTACACTGTTATGAGTCTTCCATAAACTCATTCTTATGAGTCCAGGATATATGGCAGTTCATCAGGAATCAATTAATTGATTAATTAATTAATGTTTGAAATCAACCATAGGGCCAAATTCTGTATTTCTGACCATTTTTTGTTGAGAAAATTCAGGAATAAACTAGATTGTTGGAATTTTGTCCTCAAATATTTTCATAAATATAGAATTTATCTTGAGGTTGTAAAAATTTGAAAACTGCTCCAAAGGAGCAGAAAAAAAAAAAAAGTATGACGTGGAATTTGATCCAAAAAGGAAATTGTTATGAGTTCTTTTAATTTATTAAAAGACTTGTTCTTTATCAGACCTGGTTCAGTGCAGGTTCATAATTAATTAATTCATTAATGTTTTTGCATCACCTATAGAGAAAGACTTTTGGGGCAAGAGATATGATTCTATTTCTTATGCTGGAATGTAACATAAAATCCGGGCCATGTTTGAAGTGGCTTACATAAGCATCCAAATATGGGATATCTCACACAAGACAAATTACCTCCCAATTATATTCAAAATTTGTTCAGTGGGCCAGTACTGCGCATGGCATGAATAAGTTCTTTTTTTCCCCTCTCCACTTCCATAATGAAGTAAACAATAACATTAAATTGCATAAAGCATGTTACATGTGGTATAAGACATATAGCATATGTGATAAGCCCACCTCTCACCATAGCAACATAAAAAGTAGAAAAAATAAAACTACATAGCATGTCTTGAGTGTTCATTGACCTTCTCTCCCACTGTCATATCTTCTGTACTGTATCATTATGCAATATTCTCAGCCAAAAGAGAGAGCAACAGGTCAATGGTCAAATATCACTGCTCCTAAACAGTATGATAACAATTGACTTACATTTGCTCAACCTTACTTTTCTTTAACTTTGAATGCTGCACAACAGATGATAACATGAAGACAGCTGTACTTGAGTGGGCCAATATTGCATATGGCATGAACAAAGTCTTGTTTCTGTCATTGAATTTTTATTTGTATAATTGTTATGAACATCAACAAGTGATCTTGCTTAAAATCTACAATTAGCATATAAGATAATGTATGTTGTAGAGGCTCCGGGCCCTCTGGACCCGAATCCTCTTCATATCCCACTTCGTCCCCGTCCATTCCCATTCACGTATCGTCGATTCCGCCCGATTCCGGTTCTCTCTGTCGATTCCGCTCCGGATTCCGCCTCCGGAATCGTTCCTACTCAAGATGCGATGTCTCTAACGACCCGGAATCACTACATATATAGTTACATATGATATATCTTCGTTTCCCATTACTTAGTACATAGCATCATTCCTCCTATACTCCGCTCCACTCCTCTCCTATCAGTCACAGCCTTCGGTTGTAGTACATAGTTACTACAGCACAGGATCTCTCCCAGTAGTATAAAAGATGTACCCTTATACTACAACCATATCATATATATATCATATCCCACCATATCATATTGCATCCCTTCAGTTCTATTTCTTAGTCCTCGCTTCGTATCGTCTCATCAGTCTTCATACTCCACTCTCTTCACTTCCCCTCTGATCCAGAACCCTGGATTTGGGTTGGATTGACTAGACTACATAGACACTAAACTCCTCTGATCACTTCTTAGCTGATCACCCCTTTTCGTAGATTCCCATTCGGGTCTACAACCGAACTCGCCATCACAATGTATACAGCAAGATCACATTGAATTTTGTATTTTAAGTAAAAATATCAGTATGTCATCTAACTTGAGCTCATTTCTGCTTTATATAGCTGATATTTCTGTATATAGTAAAAGTAGTCACATGTAACTATGACGTCTGTGATCAGCTCAAAATTTAGCATATATGATGTAAAATTACCTTATATAGTTAGACTGGTGACATATAACTATCACTGTCATGATTACTATTTGTCTAGTAGTAATGAAAATCTTTTACTCTGACTTTTATTGTGCTTGATCCACTCGTTACCTACCTCTAAAAACTTGTATACACATAAAATGACCTCTTAACTACATGCCCTAAATTTTTTGGATTTTTCGAGTAAAAGAATTAGCCATCGGGCACAGACCATGAATACAACTCAGATTTTGCATGATTGGATGTGTAATGAAAAAAAAAAAAGTCACAGATGTGTCACAGAAAGTGCAGGGCTTGAAACAGGGCAATGTCATGCTGGGATGGCCTTGTTCAAGTTGTTGCTCGAATTTCCTTCCTACGAAGCGCTCACATGCAATATAAGTTGGATTTGAGAATGGTTAAAGAGTTCATAGTATATGTGAGGTTTGAAAACTGTTGTATCTGTACCAGATCTCTAGGATCTGGGCCATGTTAGAATGTACACACACTCAAGATGCGTACCTTTTCATCTCCCCAGCTTCACTCTGTCAACATTTCAGGCATTAAAGTTGACAAGGTCTCCATTATATCATATATTTATATCTCCCAATTTTTGTGAGGGATATGGAGAAGCGAAACATATTGATCCAGACAATTTTCATTACACATTCAATTTTCATTACCCCTACCATAATAGTAGTATAAAATGTGGCATATAATATCAAAAATTACCTTATATGGTTAGACTGGTCATATATGACTGTTACCATTGTGATCAGCAAAAAAATTACTATATAATATTAAAATTTACCTTATATGGTTAGATTGGTCACATGTGACTGTCACACCTTGCCTGAAATGGTTACATTAGTCAGCAGTTCAATTTTCAGCTGATTCTGATGAGAATTGAGACCAGTATGAATATAATTGCAAAGTAATTTGTCATGTATGAGGTAACACATATTTGGATGCTTATGTAAGCTTGTCCAGACATGGCCCCAACTGTGTCTGATTTTCCAGGATCAGCAGTAGAATCATATCTGTTGCCTAAAAAAATTCTGTCTATAGGCAATCAACTTTATTAATTAATTAATTACAAACTCTCACTGAATCAGGTCTGATAAAGAACAAGTCTTTTAATAAATTAAAAGAACTCGTAAATAGGGAAGGTGGTGGTTCAAGTTCAAGAAGCAAAAGTGTATTAAGGTTCAAAGTCTGGGTTCAAATGATGAACTGACCAATGATTATATAATCATGATTATATAATAAATTTGACCAAAACCAAAATTGAAATACAAAGTAATCTAATCATATTGAGTTTGTTTATTTGTATTTGTTTGTCATATGGCCAAGTTATGATATCACTTACAAATGTTCAGTGACAATATTTCTAAGAGAGTGATTTATTTGTCTTTATTTACATCTATTTGTATATATTTACTATCACTCAAATAACAAGAAAGACTCAAACATATAAAAAAATATAGATTATTATGTGATACAATTTGATCTGTTATATACAATAATAATCAGAATTCAATTTAGCATATATGATGTGAAATTACTTTATATGATTAGACCTATCACATGTGACTATCACAGTTACGATCAGTATAAAATTTGATATACAATATTGGAAATTACCTTATATGATTAGATTAGTCACTTGTGACTGTCACACCTGACCTGAATTGGTTGTATTAGTCAGTAGTTCAATTTTTAGCTGATTCTGATAAGAATTGAAGACAATATGAATATTTTGAATATAATTGGAAGGTAGTTTGTCTTTTCTGAGACAACCCATATTTGGATGCTTATGTAAGCATGTCCAAACATGGCCTCAACTCTAGTGTTGCCATGGCTTGGCTTATAAGCCGCAAACTGCTCAAGCCGAGCTGTATGTAAGCTGAGCCGAGCCATAGAAACGGCTCATGGCTTGTAGTAGCTTCACTTAATGAGCTTACGACTTGCTCATGGCTCCAGCAGCTCAAGCCGCTGAAGCCATTCCCAATTTGGAAATAAATGTTTCCTGGATCTCCAACGCGTTCCTCCTTGCTCCCTGGACCAGCCAAGCCCCTTGAAGTACAAAGCATGCCAAGACGACACAGCGGTGGGCTGCACAAAACCCACATCGGTCCACGGGCACTAAATATGACCATGGTTGGTAAGTATTCAATTTCTTTTACTCAAATACTTAACTGCAATGACAATGATGGGTTACAATGAACCTGACAGGGGGAACAGCAACAGCAACAGCACCAACGGAAACAGCAACTTCACTACCCGGACGAACACAGGCAGCTATGGAGGGGTGGTGATGTGCCCACCCCGCATCAGTATGTTTTTTTATTGCTGTTTTTGTTTTTATATTGTGTTACTGACTATTTCCTACAATGCCCACACCCACACCCACACCCACACTCTCAACATTCACAACAAAGAGGACACAGCCAAAAGCGGCGTAGATGGGGAGGGAAACCCAATGGCCAGCAACGGCCCCCAGACAACTGTGATCTGACCAAACAGGGAGGAGACAGGAATGACAGGAAAGGTAGTAAAATGGACGCAGCGGGATGGCAGTGCGTCCACCCCCGCTGCCCAGGTATGGAATTTTGTTTTGTTTCTTTTCTTCTAATCTTGTTCCACAGTCCATGTCAATGCCAATGCCAAATGAGGACCCCCTGCCTCCAAACACCCTGCACCCAGGAAGGAGGCCAGACCCCAATGGCAATGCCCAGCGCAACAGCAGCAACAGCAGCAGCAGCAGCAGTGCAGCTGCAACGGCTGCAATGACGATAGCGGCAGCAGCAATGTGGCTGCAACAGCTGCAACGGCGATAGTGGCAGCAGCAACAGTGGCAACAGCAATAGTGACAACAGCAGCTACCGGTGGCAACAGCAGCAACGAACGGCGATGCGCCCAGGAAGATCAAAGCAGAGAAACAAGGCTAGGACAGGCAGGTGAGTGTCCACCCTCTCCTCTTGCTGGCATGACACTGATGACTGGTCATATACCTGTTGGCTTGCGGACAATGACCACAGTGACGGCAGACATGGAGAGAAGGTAAGGGGCAACAGATGAGGGGACAGGTACTCCAGTATGCCGAGGACACCAGGATGATGCATGCCAGCGGCCTTGAACCTCTCGCAAACAAGAAGGAGATGCCAGGGGGGAAAGGCTTCCTAGTGCATTGTGGACACAACACAGATGCCCAGGATGGCCCACTCCAGCACCTCACAAGCGTGCACCCATGTCAATTGATGTGGAGGCTGCATGTGCAAGGTTGCAGGTGGGGTGGGTACAGGAGAAGGGGAAATGCCACCAGAAGAGCCAAGTATTGGCCCTCTGGAATGGCGTACCCACTGTGGCTGCAGGTCAGGAAGTCCCAAATTCGACGGCGTCAATAATGCAGGTATGGTGTGGCTTTCCCCACTGTAATTCACATCACTTCCCATGCAGCTGTTGGGCACTTTTATGATGTGGTCCTGGCATGCAAACACATGCCATTCGCATGTAAGCCTCCATTTGTCTTCACAGCCTCATATTTTGTTACAGCCCATTATGCTCCCCTGATGACAAAAGGGTGAAAAGGCTATGGAGACACAAATTCAGCTACCAGATGGTGTGTTACAGACCACATTCCATGTGGCAGGTGAGTCCTCCTTCAATATACAAGCTACACCTTTTGGACTTGACTAAAAATCAGCTGAACAGGTTATCAGCCTATGCCAGCCCCTAGTGAGGCACCCCGAAAGGCGCAGACATCCAAGAGGACAGCTGCCAGTGGAGAAACTAGTCACCCTGCCACAGCGGTTCCCGAAAACCAGGCAACTCAAGCCAAAGGTCCAAATCGTCACAGCAAACAAACAACTAAACCTGCTCAAGCAGCCATCCCACCCCCACCAAGGCAAACCAAGAAGAATAAAGGCAAAGGCAAAGCCCCTGCTATTGTCTCCCCCCCTCTGCCACCTGTCAGCTTCATGGCTGCTACTTGATCGAAACCTGCATTCCCCAAGATTGAGCATCAGTACAGCCCGCTGAGACTCTCCCAAGCAAGCTGACCTGTACCCACTGCGACTCCAGTGGCAGGACCCAGCCTACTGCCTGTAGTTGACTGGAATACACTGGAACTGCTGATTAATAGAAACATTCCTGAGCCCCCACCATCACCATCACCTTTGCCGGGGGTGAATGCTGATCACCATCAGAGTTTTGCTTCATTGTCAGATGAGGATCCTGGAATGCTGTATGCAGACCCTGATGAGCCTTTCCTGTCTGAGTCCAGCTCGGATCATCCTTCACAAAGAGATTCTTCCGCATTGCGCACTTCGCAAGCCTCTGGGAATTCTCAGGCTTCTCAAGGTTCTCATAGAGCCCCAGGTGCTCCACGAGCAGGCTCACATAGTACCCACCATTGCAATTCTGGCCCTGCAGGAAATAAGAGGTGCCATGTTGCAGCTGATTTTATGACAAAGAAAGGTGGTGTCGATATTGCCAGTCAGTGTCTATATCTCATTAATTTCGATGTACTGATCACATGTTGCATAGGCACATTCATTCAACTGATCTTAGCCACAAACTTACCAAGTTTGGTATCAATACTGTGACAGGGCCACTCTGCCATCACTTGTATGAAAATTATACTGAGCTCTGGCTCAGCGACTGTGAGAGGTTTGGAATCGAAATCAAAGCAAAAGAGGCATTGAGTTTCATTCAAGAATTTCAGGAAGAAGGAGGAGCTGCAAGGTGTGATCCAAATGCTCGTAAACCATACTCAAATGAAGCTTTTGTGGATGCTATTGTGGAGTTCATTGTTGGTGATAATCAGGTCAGTGTTTTCAGTGTATAGAGTCACTCATGCTGATCTTGCATCACAGTTATTGAATATCATTGAGTCTCCACATTTACGTGCCATATTTTTGTTGCTTTGAAAAGAATTATAGGAGTCTGATATCTCTGGTTGAACAACAATTCGCAAACATGTTGAAGAGGTGCTGGCAGAACATCTTGTTCAGCTTGGGGAGGAAATGAAGGTATGAAACTTTCATTCTTCAATAACTCTGAGAATTCATAATATTATAGAATGCCGTTGGGAAATTTTCCTTCACAAGTGATTTATGGACTGATCCAAATCTTGTGTCTTTCATGGCCATCACTGCACACTGGATCGAACCAGAATTTGAAGACACACCCACTGGGAAAAAACACCAGCTATGACTTAGAGCTGACTTGGTGGGATTTATACAAGTTCCAGGACAACATACTGGAGAGCATCTTGCTCATGCATTTCTGTACATTACAGACCACCTCAAGATCACAGAGAAGGAATTTTCCTTTTTGTTTCTCAGTCAATTTTCTGACTTATTATCTTACAGATTGGATGGATAACCCTTGACAATGCAACAAACAATGACACCATCATGTTTTCTTTGGATCGTGAGCTTTGTCGTTGAAAAATTAAGTTCCATAAGATCCACCGCCGCATCAGGTAAATGACAATTGCCTGCACTTGCCTTCACTTCATGTGTTGTATTCCAGATGCTTTCCCCACATTGTCAACCTTGCATGCAAAGCTGTGTTATCAGCGATTACCAACCTTGAATTTGCTGCTCCTGATGCTCCAGATTACACCCCAGAACAGGTTGCAGAATTCTTGGATGAGCTAGGTAGAGATCCTATTGCTACAATTCAATCTTTGATTAATGCAGTATGTTTTTATTTTTAATCTTTACTCTCTTTTAATATTCACTCTCTTTGTTCAGATATGAGCATTATCACTTCATAGGCAGTATTTTGCAGCTGTTTTAAAGAGGCTTGATGCCCCGGACCTTCAATGACTTTGTGATGTTGACACTAGGTGGTCTTCCACTCTGCTGATGATTGAGAGGGCTCTTCTTCTCCGTTGTAGAGGGTCCTCGACCCTCTGAGGCCGTAACATCGATATCTAGCGAATCCGCTCGAACCCGATGTCTCTAGCAATCTACGTTCGAACCCGACGCAACCCGACGCAACCCGATGCATACCGACTAGCATGGCCGCTCACGTACCTGGTTGGTCTATCTCCTAAACTCGCGGAACTTCAAATATCATAGATAGATCTCATCGGACTGGGATCCCGACATCGGACTTGCCTTATTCACGCCTAGCGTCTCCCTTATGGGGATATAGTAAAGTATTTTGCATCTTTTACGGTTTTTTATATCTTCCACCCATTTTCCCTGTCATCGTCGCCTCGCAACGCTCTTCCTACTTCCCCATTTTTATTCTCCTTTGTTTCCTCTCATCGGCCGAGGACTCTCGTCCGAATCTAGGTACAGAACTTTGTAGTATAAAAACGGTGCCCAAGCGCCGTCTCAAAATAAGAAACCAGTTCCCCCATTTCCTCTCTCTGAGAACTAAGTCTCTCAGTAAATTCCATCGCACACATTGCTCGTTGGATTCCTCGACGCCCTCCCCGTCGTTCTACCACCTTTATCTCTACGTTTCTCGTCACCCGACACCCGACCCGCCGTACCCGACATCGTCGGCCTCGTCGGCTTCGATCGGTCTCGATAGATTTCAGTAGTTTACTCGGCGGCTTCTTACTTTTTATATCCCATTATCTTACTGAAGCTTGTTAGACTATTCCTAGTCACTTCTACGCTGACCCCACAGGCTTAGGATTATTATTCCGCAGCCACCCCGACCTCGCCTTTACATCTGGAGCCCACTGCTGGAGTGGTACCGAGGTACCACTCCGGGGGCTCACGCAGGACTCGAGGGAAAGGTCGACTGGATAGGAAGGATGGACTGACTACTACATCGGGAAGGCTACTAACTAGGTCAACCGTGGGAGCCTGGTCACGTGACTGGCAGGTCCCACTACTCCAAGTGCCCCTTTTCCTCATGGCGACGCCCTCGTCGCCAACTGCTACAGAAAAGAACACGAAACAAACAAAACTGACCAAAAAACTCTCAAGCCACAACTCCCAGTCCCTCAGAATGCCTCGAATCAAGGCCGGGGCCTTATATCGTGAAGCGGGAAGTCGTCCTCGCGCAGGGGGCGGTAGATGACCAGACTATACAAGACTCTCCTCAAACTCAATACTCTTCGAATGCCTCCCTCGCAAGGGTTCGGGCTCACAACACAAGGCCAAAGATCCCTCGAATCATCCTAGCAAGTACTTAGCGCAGTGTGAAGGTTCAGGTGGTCCAAAATATAACTGTATTGGCGGAGATCGGGTAAACGGGTGCGTGAACGTAGTGTAGTGACGGCGTGTAGGTAGACTGTGATTGACATCCAGTATCGGGGGAACGGGGGACGAGGCTATAATAAAAGCTATAATACTGACGGGGCATAGGGTTGTACTTAACAAGGGCATGGTATCCCGACGCGGAGGGGGTTGGCGTATCACGCGAAGAGATCGGGGTGGCTCGTCCAGGTCGAGAACGATGCCGCAGGGAGCTGAATGAGGGTTCGCGGGGCCAGGTAGGGTGTTAGGAACTGGCCGGGGGGTGGTGACGTGGCGCGCGGCGCGGGTGTCTGAAAACGACGGCGGGGGCTCGTTTGGCGCAATGGAGATGAACGGGGGGTCCTGGCCGGTGGAACGAGGGCACGGGTGGTCGAATGGGTCCGTGTGGGGCTGGGGTACACGAAAGAACGGGAGTCCAACGGGTGGGCGCGACGGATCCGTGGTGCGACCAAAACGGCGGTGGGGGCTCGTTCGGGGCGTTAACGAGACGCAGGGTGTTCTGGGGGGTGGGCCGCGAGTTTGGTGAGTTGGTCTGGGCCAGTTGTGCTGGCAGAACGGGGCCGCGCGATGGTGACGTGGCGCGTGGCTTGGGTGTCCGAGAACGACGGTGGGGGCTCGTCTGGGGCAAACGGGGGGCAACGGGGGGCCCTGGTGGATGGAACGAGGGCGCGGGGGATTGAACGAACGTGGGTTGGGAACGGGACATACGAAAAGCGGGGGGTTGAGGGTGATGACGTGGCAGGCACTTGGGCATCCAAAATGGATGGCGACGGGTTCGTTTGGGGCAGAACGGGGTGTTGGGTCGTCGAGCGTGCGTCCTGGGGCTTGGATGGATACGCGTGGGTTGGGGTACACGAAGAAGCGGGGGTCCGACGTTGGTGACGTGGCGGATCCGTGTGTAACCAAAAAGGTCTGCGACCGTGGATTCGGGGTGGCGTAGGGGAGCGCGCGGCTCCGGTACGTCAAACGGGGGTCCGTGGGGTCGGATGAGCCTGCCTGGGGCTAGGAATGACGAAAGAAAACAACAATGAAATGAAAAAACGGGGGGGTCGCAAATGTGACGTGGCCTGCCGCTTGGGTGTTGAGAAGGGTCGCGGGCGCGTTTTTGGGTCAACGGGGGGCGACGCGGGGCCCTATTGGGCTGAACACGAGTGCCGGGGGGTAACTGGAGTGTTGTACGGCCGTGAATAAAGTAAAAATCCGCGGTTGCGCAGCGGTGGGTGGTGAGGCCGAAAAGAGGTCGCCTCGCGAGAAAGAAAAACGTCAGGAGTGAGAGACCGAGAGAAAAAGAGGTGCGTGGGTCGAAAAACACTCTCATCACCACGATGGAGTGGTACCGAGGTACCACTCCGGGGGCTCACGCAGGACTCGAGGGAAAGGTCGACTGGATAGGAAGGATGGACTGACTACTACATCGGGAAGGCTACTAACTAGGTCAACCGTGGGAGCCTGGTCACGTGACTGGCAGGTCCCACTACTCCACCGCGAGGAATAGTCTAGCACCACCATAGCTTCCTCTTCCCGTATCCCTCCCTCTGACCGTCGTCTTCGAGAACTTCCTCGAAGAACTCTTCAACAAGAACTCTCCTTAGCCGCCTTCGACCCGACAATCGACAATGACTTCTTCCAGCTAGTACCCGACCACCTCGCTCGACATAACAATCTCCCGCTCGTCTCAGGGTCAAACACCCCCCTATATCTTTCATCTGACAGTCTCGAATCGGTCGATATACCGATAATTACCATTACACCCGACTCATCCGATCTCAGTTCGACACCCGCATCGCCTACGTCCCCGACTTCGACCTCGCTAGAACCCCCGTCCACGTCTTCGCTCTCGACATCGAAAACTCCGTCATCGTCATCGTCTCCGTCTTCGCTCTCGGCATCGAAAACTCCGTCATCGTCATCGTCCCCGTCTTCGTCTTCGTCCACGCCGTCATTGCCCACGTTACCCGACCCGCTCATTGTACACCCGACAACCGCTTCATCGACATCTCAGTTCCTTCCACTCACAATGACTTCGACCTCTGGATCCTCGACCGCTCCCCACGTTACCGCTCCCCATGTTACTCCACAACAAATGCCCGCTCACGGTCACTCCACGGCCCCGACCTTCGACGGGAACCCGCTCAATTTAAACCGTTTCTTCGAAGAAGTCGAGATACTTGCTGCCGATGCTGCTCTCGACGACGCAGGACGCATTAAGCATAGTCTGCGCTACGCGTCGCTTAGCGACTACGAGCTTTGGGCAAGTTTACCTAGCGCGACTGGCGTCGATTATGCCGCATTCAAAAAGAGCGTACTCGTGCTATACCCGGGTACGGAAGACGATCACCGGTACACTATGGCGGATCTCGACCGTCTTACGCACACCCAAACCGCTTACGGTATCCGTACCCGCGCTGAACTTGGCGAATATTACCGCGAGTTCATCCGGATCTCGGGATTCCTCTTAGACAAGGGTCAAATCTCTCCCCGAGAACGCAACATCGCGTACGAGAACGGCTTCCATGTCGAGCTTAAAAAGGACATCAAAACCCGTCTGCAGTACCAAAAGCCAAACCATTTCCATAGCGACCCTTACGACTTCCAGGATTTCCACAATTGCGCCCACTTCTTGCTGGCCGGAACCGCGGCCGAACCGTCCACCGTCTCTCGTCTATCGTCAACGTCGCCTGCCGCCATCCGGTACTCGACTCCAATGGAACCCGCCACCCGCTGGAGTGGTACCGAGGATGCTCAAGGGATCACTACGGAATCGGGGTCTGGATGGGATGATGGAATGGGACGACCCTCGCTACAACAGGAAATGACTACATAAGGAGATCCAACCGTGGGACCTGGGTCACGTGATGGCCCAGGTACAACTACTACAAGTACCCCCCTCCTCTTTAGCAACGTCCTCGTTGCTAGGGAACAACCTCCTCATCACGAGTCGCGTCTGGGTCAGCCTCCTGGCCAATCCTCTCTGGATCCAAACTAGGCTCATCAGTGTCGGTGCTGCGCGGTCGAATGCTCTCGGCATGCGCCAACCTGGTGCCTGCCCTGGGCTCGAAGGTTCGAAGTCGGCGGGCGTTGAAGGTACCTGGTAGGGCAATGCCCTCCAGGGTTTCCAGGGAGTAGGAATTGCGTATTCGGGCTACGATGCGGCGGGGCACGGACCAGCGTGGTAGTAGTTTGCGTTCACTAGAGTAGACATTGATCAGGTCACTGCGATATACTTGTACTAGCTGGCCAGATTTAAATATAACTTCTCTGGGGGCGTGTTGGAGGACCCTGGCGTCGAAAATTGCCTTGCGGTTTGCTGCGTGGTCCACGGCGCAAGCGTGACCGTCTAACCGCTGTTGCTCCGCGTAAGCGAGGTGAATTGCTATTGCAGTGTCTGTGGGTAGTGGGGTGGCTTCGGGGTCGTCTGGGGCTCGGGAGTTCACTGCTAAACCGAATAGTAACTCATTCGGGGAAAATTTTAGTGATGGAAGGATTCTATCAGATAAAGCTTTCACCGCAGCATCCAAATGTTGGGGCCAATTTTTTGGGATGTCGTTGACGGCCATTAGCTCATACTCATCCTCTCCGAGTCCGGGAGCGCACAGTCGTTTAAGGGTGTTCAGGAGTATCTTGTTTGATCCTTCTATGAGTCCGTTGATCCAGGGGGAGTACGCGGCTATGACATGGTGTTTAGTTCGGACACTAGCGCAGTAGTTTCGCACCACATCGCAGTCAAAGTGGGAACCTCCGTCGGTCATGAATACCGTGGGTGCGACGAATGCATTGCTGATTCGTTCCAAGCTTTCCACGGTGGCTTTTCCCGTGGCGGATTTGATCTTGAACGCGAATAGTTTCCTGGAGAATACGTCAGCGTAGAGGCCTATCTTTGTGTACCCACCCTTTCCTGTCGGCATAGAGGTGTAGTCGCCTACGAGCAGCTCGAAAGGCTGGCTCCTGACGATTGGTCGGAGTAGGGCGTGGACGTGGGTGGTCCCGAAGTTCTTGCACCGCCCGCACTGGCGTATCGCCGTTGTTATTGATGCGTCGAGGAATGGGGTGCATATTTTGTCCAACAGCTGCATTTTGATTAAGTCGCGTCCCATGTGGGTTTTGTCGTGCTCCAATTTGGCGAGCGCCGTCGCCTCCGCTTTGGTGACGCACTCTCGGCGTGGTGTGGCCCTCGCGGGTGTGGGATTGCCCAGCTTCCACAGGCGTCCCTCCTCGATGAAGAAGTCTCTTGCTCGGTGGGTCGCGCGTCGTTTGTCACGCTCAGATGGGTTGTCGGGGTTGTCGAGTAAGGCATCTATGATCTCGACGAACACGAGTTCGTCT
Organism: Hygrocybe punicea; assembly: GCA_963556145.1. NCBI lineage: Eukaryota > Fungi > Basidiomycota > Agaricomycetes > Agaricales > Hygrophoraceae > Hygrocybe > Hygrocybe punicea. The sequence goes on along the minus strand of OY744461.1, from coordinate 1,950,067 downwards.
TGGAAGCGGTTGCGTAGCGATTGGTGGGTGTCAGGGGTGGCATCAGTTAACGTGAAGAGGTCGTAGGCGAGGCCGCGTGAGACCTCCCAGTCTGGTGAAACAGACCAGCTGCTCCCGTCCCCCGGTATCCTCGGGAGCTCTTCGTCTTTGCGGCTGAGTGCATCGCCCACGAGGTTCACTCTGCCCGGAATGTGGCGGACGTCGGTTATCTGGTGGGCTAGCACCCCGTCTCTCCAGCGTGCGTGGGTAGCGTTAAGGTCGGTGCTGTTTAGAACGTCACGCAGGGCCTGGCAATCCGTCTCCAGTTCGACGGGGAACCCCCAAATGATGTTGTCAAATTTGTCCAGCGCAAACTTGAGGGCCGCAAATTCGAGCAGGAATGGCTTGTAGCGTTCTTCAGCGGTGGAGGTGCGTTTAGAGGCGTATGCGATGGGGTGTAGGCTTGTTATTACTTTGCCACCGGGTCGTGTTATGCTCATCCTCTGGGAGAGGACTGCTCCGAAACCCTCTTTGCAGCCGTCCGTCGTGACGATGAAGGGCGTTCCATCGAACCGCGGCGCTGAGAGAACTGGGTTAGTGGTGAGGACTGTCTTCAAGTCGAGAAAACACTTCTTGTGTTTTTCGGTCCATCTATTGGCAAGCTTGACGCCTCTCAGCGCTGCGCGATATGCTGATTTCCCAGCGTTTTTCGGTATGTCGGCGGAGCGTAGGAGGTCGGACAGTGGCTGCGCGAGCTTGGCGTAGCCCTGAATGAGATCTCTGAAGTATCCCGTTAAGCCGAGGAAGCTGGAGAGGGCGAGAAGGTCCGGTGGTGCCCTCCAATCGACCACGGCGGTGACTTTGGTCTCGTCGGCTTGGACACCGTCGGGTCCGACTTTGGATCCTGCAAATATAATTTCTGTCATGAAGAATTTTGACTTTTTCGCTGATAGGGATAGGCCTGTCTCGCGGACCCTTTGAAAGAAGCGCCGTGTGCGCTCTAGCATCTCGTCGAAGTCATCCCCAGCTGTTCCACCATCGTCCACGAAAAGTTCGAGCTGCAAAGTTGTGAGTATGTCTCCGAGGGCCTGGGCTGTGGTGTGTGCAAAGGTTGAGGGGGCGCCGGTGAGGCCGAAGGGCATCCGTTTTTGTGTGAAGAAGCCGCGACCTTCGATGTAGAATGCTAAATACGGCCTGCTTTCCTGAGGGATGACGACTGCGTAGAAGCCCGACGCGAAGTCGAAGCCATGCACCCACCTGTGTCCGCTTAGGCGTTGCTGTTTTGCGCGGATGTCGCCCTGCGGCATCGGAAACACTTCCGTTACATTGTTTAGTGCTTTGTAGTTTTGGCAGAACCGCCACTTCGCGGGTTTTGTGGTTTCCGGGGGTGGTGTTTCGGGTGGCTGTCGTGGTTCTAGGTCGTGCGGTGGTGGGAATCCGTGGGTGGCGCATTCCTCGTTGACCCGGTACTGCAGTTCCTCCATTGGGAGTCCTGGGCCATCGTGGGCTTTGTGTCCCAGGGCGATGGGTGAGGCGCATTTCACGTCCTCCGGTCGTATTGGTTCTATGATGTCGGCAGCCAACAACTCGTCTATGGTTTTGTTGAGGAACTTGCGTTGTGCTACGTTGAACTGCCGTTGTCGAGGTACCCGTTTTGGGAACACTGTGTTGGGAGGTATGTGTATTCGGTGTTCAGCGCCGGGGACAGGGCTTACCTCGCTCACGGATAGAGCGAAACAGTCCGCGAACTCGCGAAGCAGGTCTTCCGTTTGTGTTCGTTGGGTGGGGGTGAGGTCGTGTCCGAGTTTAACGTTGGCCAGTACTGCTTCGACGCGCTCTTTCTTGAATGGGTGAGTTTTCCTGGTGAAGATTGATTTATCTGCGTCCAAGTCGACCTCCGGTTGCATGTCTCCGATGTCGTCGTCGTCCTGTTGGCAGTGTTCCTGGGTAGTATAGATCGGTTGGCTTGGTACTGGCTTGGGCGGGCGTTCGGGCGTCGTGTGGGTTGTGGGCTGTGGCGGTGCGTGGTCAAACGAGGTGGTTCTTCTGCGTCGGTCGCGGCGTCCCTTGCGGCGGCTCGTCCGTTCCTGAGTTTTCTCAACGCCGTCTATGTCGCATTCGAGCTGTGCGGTTCTCGATGGGCCAGCCGGGTGTCTCGGCATGCGGTATCCTTGGAGTTCGGGTGGTAGGTATGCGGACCTGTTGTTTGCCCGATCGAGCGTTTCGCCCAGGATCGTATCCTCGAGTCTGGCGAGCGGAGCGAACGCGTTGCGGGAACGGGTATGTGTTTTTCCTTCTTTACTGGGCGGTTCGTCGTTCACTAGGCTGGTGGGTATTTGTGGGTATCCGTGTTCGCGGCGCCAAGATAGGCCGACCCCTGCAGCGATTGGTCTCGGTGTTAGGGCTGCTGCTTGAAGGGTGTCGCTTAGTGTCGTTGTAGCTGGGTGGGTTTGGGGTGGTTGGGGGTCATCGTTGGTGTTGTTGTCGTTTAGTATCTTCTTCCAGCCGCCGTTGTGTGGTACGCTCAGCGTGTCGTCTTCGTAGTTGTGGATGGCCCTATATTGCTGGAGCAACGGCTTCCCAAATAGGAGTGACCAATTGCCTCCGCTTGGGAATACCTCGAACGTAGCGCGTCTGTGCAGTCCGTCGAGGTCTACGTCGCCGGTCCATTGGCCCTGCGATGGTATTTTGGCTCCATTCGCCATACGTAGCGTCATGCGCGATGGGAACAGTGCGCCGAGCCGGTCTCTGTACTTTTTGTATGTTGACGTGCACATGGAGTTTACCATGGCCCCGTCGTCGAACAGACTGTTTATTCTGTAAGGAATTCCTTGTGGGCCTCGGAGGCTTATTGGGTGGATGAATGGTTTCGCTGGTAGAGCGTCTCTCTCAATCACATACGGGTCAATGGTCTCGTGTTTGGGTATATGGTACACGGTGTTCGTACTGACTAGGGGGTCTGTGTCCATATGCGCAGTTGTATTGAGGGGGCTCATCCGTGTGTCCCCGACCCATCCCGTACTTTGGTCGGGGACCTGCGTGTCCGCCTGGTGATTTTGTTGGGCTGCCCGACTTTCGTCTATGCGGACGGCCCTTCGCCATTTCCCTGGCCGTCGTCGAGCTCGTTCGGGTAGTTGTAGGTTCTGTACGGTTGCTCGTAATTGTCGTATCTGTAGTGGTGATCGTGATATCCGTGGCCGACGAAGTTTACGTTTTGGGTGAGGTAACGTTCCTTTGCTGCTTCACGGCTTATGCGACTGGCGACGCGGCGCCATGTTCGTTCCTGATCGGGGATTGGGATACGGGGGCAATCGGGGTCCCCGGTTCGGTGACCTGCTCTGCCACAGTCCCAGCACTCGCGCGATCCGAGAGGTGCTGTTCCGGGTGTTAATGGGAATGGGTGGAGCTCGTCGGGACGGCCGTTGGGGTTTGCGCGGTTCCATGCGATTACTTGTGTGTTATATGCAGCGTGGCCGGCTTCGGTGTCGGGGTGGTGCGGGAGGTTGATGTTTCGTAAGTCGTGGTGCCTTGTGGCGAAGGGGCGGTCTGCGGTGCTAGTTGTGAACGGAGGGCCGGGCGTTTGTCTTCCCATGCCTAGGGCTCCTAGGCCCGTGCCTCTGTAGGGTCGAATGGTAGATCCCCTTCCTCCGAACAGGTTCCCGCGGCCGCCTGCGTCTCCTCCAAAGGGGTCGAACGTGGGGGCTCGTGTAGCGTGTGGTTGGAAGCTTTGGGGGCTGGTGTATGGTCGGGGACCTGCGTTTGAGTGGATGTGGGTGCTGGCGAACGAGTCGCGGAGGGTCTTGGTTGGTGAGTTCCCTACTCATGCTAGTCTGGCGGTCTCCTCATTTCTTTTGTGTTTGTCTACCGTCTCCTGGAGGTAGATGACGTCGATGGTGCGTACCGTTTCCGCGAGCTCTTTGTAGTCCGCACGGGGTTTGTCTCGAATGAGGTCGCGAATGGGTTCCGGTAGTGCGTCGAACACGTCCTGTAACAAGAGTCCTCCTTTGTCCTCTGCATCGCGTACTTTTGCCGCTAACCCGTTTGCCCATTTTACGTGGGTCCATACGTCTTTTGATCCTGTTGTTTTTGTTTTTGTACCTAATTCTCCCGCTGTAATGGTCCAGTCTTTAAGGGCTCGGACTTGTTCGAGTTTGGAGGGTTTGGGCACGGTGTTTTTGGGCCACTCCTTGTCGAACGCTTCGACGAGTTTGTCCCAGTCCTTTTTGGTGTCGTCCGGTAGTTCGTCGTACCATAGATCAGCGGTTCCTCCGTAGTCGAGATTATTGCGGAAGCATTCGATCTTCTTTTTATCTGTGTTGTACTCTTTGTCTTCGATTTTGATATTGATTTCGCGAAGGAACTGGCCCGGTGCCGTTTTTTCATCGGGGCCGCCGTCCCAGCGCAGGGCTCTGGACTCGGTCATGGTGATTCGGCGGTTTTGTACTGGCGTTGGGTTGTTTTGGATGTCGGGTAGTTGTGGTGCTGGTGATGTTGGTGGTGTGTTCGGTTGACTTTGCTCTGGGGTTCTTGGGTTACTAGAGGGATCTGTGACGGACGATTCGGAAGATGTTGTTGTCGATGGTGAGCTTGGTTGGGATGGAGTGTATCGGCCGCGGTTGTCTCTGAGTCGGGTTAACGTTTTTCGTTGGTTTTGTGCGGAGCGGTATGGGTGTAGTGAAGATGTCGTGGGGAAATTGGAGGCTGGTGAGGGTGTTTTGTACTGTACTAGTATCGGTTCTAGTTCCTGGTTCTTTGTTCGTAGTTCTTTGCTCGGGTTCTGAAACGTCTCGCACTGGTACTGGTTTTGGTTCTGGGTACGTGTTTGGCTAGGGTTCGAATGTCGCTCTCATCACCACGTTGGAGTGGTACCGAGGACGCTCAAGGGATCACTACGGAATCGGGGTCTGGATGGGATGATGGAATGGGACGACCCTCGCTACAACAGGAAATGACTACATAAGGAGATCCAACCGTGGAACCTGGGTCACGTGATGGCCCAGGTACAACTACTACACCGCTACCCGCCACCCGCTCGCTATGACCCGGTCATTCCTAAAGCGGAACCGGTCGAACCTAACGTATCCAACCTATTTCGTCTCGTTTCGCAACAACTCGCCGTCCTCACGCAAGCCCTCACCGAACGCAACAACCCCCCAAAGCCGTGTGCAAATAGGGCTGAGCCGACCACCGCGGGACAGGGTTTCACCAATTTCAACTGCCTCTTTTGCGACGACCCGTTCCATCGTATACACGATTGTCCTATTTGCGAGCAGTACACTCGAGACGGGATATGCCGCAAGAACGAGCACGGCCGCATCGTATTGCCTAACGGAATGTATCTTCCAAAGGCTATCGTCGGCAAAAATATGAGGGAACGCTTTGACGCGTGGCACGCACAGAACCCCGGCAACCGCGCTCCCCCTGCCCGCAACCCCACAGAACCGTTCCAATGCGACCCGCCGCCTCATGTCAAAGCTAACTTCGTCTCCGCCGTCGAAGTACCCACCTACGAACCAGAGGCCACTACCGAGTATGCCGACATCTTTCAGTCCACGACGTCCGACATCGACAACGACAACGAACAGATTAAGGTTCTGGAAGCCGAAGTGCAGCGGCTTCGTAAACGGGTTAGATTCGACGGTGTAGAGATCCCATCAAAGGCAAAAGGCAAGTCTAGAGAAACGTTTCCCAATCTGCCCACCACTTCCACGTCTGTCCCCGCCGCGAAACCCGCCGAGAAAACAGCCAGACCTATCAACGAGCAGCCGATCACCATAGTCCCCCCTTCGAACACGCGGCCGACCGAGCCGACCGCCCTTGTACCGCGCACTCCCCAGAACCTTCCCGCATCGCACCCCCAATACCGCTACCAAGCCCCCATCAAAGATCCCGGTATCGCCAAATCCGTCATCGACCACGCGCTCGATTCTCAAGTCTGCATTTCGCAGCGAGAGCTTTTAGCCATGTCGTCCGACGCCCGCCGTCACATGAAGGACCTCACTACGTCGAAAAAGGTCACCGCCGAGAGTAACAACGTCGAGGTCTTCCATTTTCACGCACCCGAAATCCCCACTCGCGCCTGTCAACACTGTCAGGAAAACGTCCCGCTCGTCGTCGGCCACGACTCAGTCCCTCTCCGTGCGGTCTACCCGCTCATCAACGGCAAATTCGTATTCGAGTGCGTCCTCGACAACGGTTCCATGATCATCGGCATGCAGCGCGATATTTGGGAGAAACTCGGTTACGGCCTCCAAAATATGAAGATGCGGATGCAGTCGGCAAATAAAAGCGACAACGACACCCTCGGCCGGATCGCCAACCTAAAATTCACTTTTGGCGACGTCGATCTTTTCCTCCAAGTCCAAGTTGTCGACGATGCCCCCTACGAGATCCTCATCGGCCGCCCGTTCTTCACGCTTTCCGAGGCTCTTACGAAGGATTATAAAAACGGAGAACAACAAGTCACGATCACGGATCCAAACACCGGCGCCGTCGTCACCTTGCCCACCATCGAGCACAACCAAAAGAACCGACGAGAGCGGTCCGACACCGGAAAGCCGGATTTTTAGAAGTCGAGGACCTGGAGATACCTCTCGGAAAGGACGCACCGGGAGATGAGAAGCTGCCACTCGAAAGCGACCACACCTATACCACGAACTATGCTTCCCTTTTGCCGTTTCCCCTAGAAGAGGACTTATGTTTTTCTATCGATTTAGATTTCTCTTCGTCTCAGCCTCAGACTGCCGCCCAGTACATTTCATTGTTGACCGATGTACAAAATCAGCTACGTACTACCGATACCCTTCCTTCGTCTTGTTCCGTCTCCGCTCCTGCGTCACATATTTCTTCTTCGAATATTTGTAACAAAGCCTCTACTGAACACGCTACTTATATCTCGTATACCACCCCCCCTACCAGGGACCTAAAAGGAGTCGTTACCAAGAAAAAGTATAAGAAGGTAGCCGATCGTATCCGCCCAATTTCTACCACTCTCCCCGACGAATACCGCATCATACGCGAGATCACCGGCGACCCGCTAGCCGATTTACCCACGCTCCCGACTCACCCGCCCGACTTTACACCCGGCACCCGCTATACCCAGGAACGACACGACGCGATGCCGATGAACTCGGATGGATTCCTTTGGCCTGAGGAAGAAAAACTCGGCCACCATATCATCAAAACGCAAGAAGCCGCCTTCGCCTGGAACGAATCCGAGAAAGGCCAGTTCAATACGGACTACTTCCCGCCGATCCACATTCCCACCGTACCGCACGACCCGTGGGTCCATCGCAATATCCCAATCCCACCCGGCATCCTTAACGAAGTCATCGGCATCATCAAAGACAAAATTAATGCCGGTACCTATGAACCCTCGAATTCGTCATACCGCTCCCGCTGGTTCTGCGTTTTGAAAAAGGATGGGAAGTCTCTTCGAATCGTCCATGATCTACAGCCGCTTAACGCCGTCACTATCCGCGATCCCGCCGTACCGCCCATGACCGAGCACTTGGCCGAGGCCTTTGGCGGCCACTCTTGCTACGCCAGTAGACCCAGTCGTTTTGGTTAACCCAATCGCAGATATAGTTGCAAAAGGTAGGTACACATAGCGCAGTTGCTTGCTGGGGGGGTAGGTTAACCCAAAAGACAGCACTTGCTGGGGAAATGTGGTGTGGTAGGTTGACCCAGGTACAGCTCTTGCTGGTCAAGGCTGGCTGGTTGGGTCAACCTGGTGTCAGCTCTGCCATGGAGTCGGTTAACCCAGGGCAGCTATTCCAGGATGGTTGGGTTGACCCAGGCCCAGCTGTTCAAGCCATGTGGGTTGACCTGGCTGCAGTTATTGTTGCAGCACTGGGTTGACCCCAGTCCAGCTCTTGCTGCAGGCTGGGGTTGACCTAGATGCAGCTGTTGCTGCAGAACTGGGTTGACTAGGGCCCAGCACTTGCTGGAGGGTGGGGTGACTGGGGTCCAGCGATTGCTGCAGCACTGGGTTGACCTGGCCCCAGCTCTTGCTGCAGCACCGGGTCAACCAAGGGCCAGTTATTGCTGCAGCATGGGGTTGACCTGGCCCCAGCTCTTGCTGCAGCACCGGGTCAACCAAGGGCCAGTTATTGCTGCAGCATGGGGTTGACCTGGTCCCAGCTCTTGCTGCAGCACAGGGTCAACCTGGGCCCAGCTATTGCTGCAGCATTGGGTTGACCTGGGCCCAGCTATTGTTGCAGCACTGGGTTGACCCGGGTCCAGCACCTGCTGCAGGGCTTGGGTTGACCAGGATCAGCTATTGCTGCAGCACCAGGTCGACCTGGGCCCAGGTATTGCTGCAGCATTGGGCTGACCCGGGTCCAGCACCTGCAGGGCTTGGGTTGACCAGGATCCAGCTGTTGCTGCACCACCAGGTCGACCTGGGCCCAGCTATTGCTGCCGCATTGGGTTGACCTGGGCCAGATATTGCTGCAGCATTGGGTCGACCTGGTCCCAGCTCTTGCTGCAGCATTGGGTTGACCTGGTCCCAGCTCTTTCCGCAGCACTGGGTCGACCTGGGCCCAGCTCTTGCTGCAGCATTGGGTCAACCCAGGTCCAGCTCTTGTTGCAGCATTGGGTCAACCCAGGTCCAGCACCTGCTGCAGGGCTTGGGTTGACCAGGATCCAGCTATTGCTGCAGCACTTGGTTGACCCTGGCCCAGCACTTGCTGCAGGGTAGGTTGACCAGGGTCCAGCTATTGCTGCAGCACTGGGTTGACCCAGGTCCAGCACCTGCTGCAGGGCTTGGGTTGACCGGGAGCCAGCGATTGCTGCAGCACTGGGTTGACCTGGCCCCAGCTCTTGCTGCAGCACCGGGTCAACCCAGGGCCAGTTATTGCTGCAGCATTAGGTGGAACCAGGTCCAGCACCTGCTGCAGGGCTTGGGTTGACCAGGATCCAGCTATTGCTGCAGCACCAGGTCGACCTGGGCCCAGCTATTGCTGCAACATTGGGTCGACCTGGGCCAGCTATTGCTGCAGGATTGGGTTGACCTGGCCCCAGCTCTTGCTGCAGCCCCAGGTCGACCTGGGCCCAGCTATTGCCACAGCATTGGGTTGACCTCAGCCTAGCTATTGCTGCAGCACTGGGTTGACCCAGGTCCAGCACTTGCTGCAGGATAGGTTGCCAGGGGCACAGCTCGTTCTGCACCATTGGGTTGATCCTGGACCCACTGATGGGGCAGGCTTGGGTTCACCAGGGTCTGGCTATTGCTCCAGCACTGCATTGCCATGCCCAGCTTTTGCTGCAGAAATGGGTTGACCCTGGCCCAGCTCTCCCTGCAGCATTGGGTTGACCAGCGTCCAGCTCTTGCTGCAATGTGGGCTCATGTCGGTCGACAGGCTTGCATCACATCCCACTTTGCCTGCATGTATTTCATGTTCCAAACATTGCCAGAGCCCACACCAGCTCAAGCCAATATTTATTCAGAAACTGCCATATAAAGTAATCAAAAATTTTCAACCTGTACATGACATAAATGTACCACGTAATATAATTTGAATGCACTTATTAAAAACACAGGGAATAGCAAAATTAAAATTTTATTATTTTGACAATGCACAATCTCTTACTTTTACTATCAGTCAGCCATTACAGGAGCTACTTATCCCCAATGACAATCTATGACAAAATCAGAACTTACCCCACTTGGAATATTGTGCTTTTCTATTCAATATTGCTCAATTCTCCATTGGAATCAATATATATAACCTCACTATTACTTAAAATAGACACATAAATTTAATGATTATTTTATCCAAATACCTAATTAAATAGTGAAGGGCAGAAGGCAGGTGAGAGGAAGATAGGTGGGTGTGGAGTGGGAAGACAGTGGGAGTGGGAGTGGGAAGAAGGTGGGAGTGGGAGTGGAGAAAGGTGGGAATGGGAGAAGGGGATGGGTGTGGGAGAAGGGGGTGGGAGTGGGAGAAGAGGGAAGGTGGAGGCAGGAGGGAAGGGCAGCAGGGAGAGGGAGAGGCAGATGGAGATGGAGGAGGACTGGGATAGGGAGAGGGAGAGGGAGCAGGGGTGGGATGTACATACCTCTCGCGTTTCCGTCGTCCTCGTCGTCTTCGTCTGCATCTCCGCCGTCCTCGTCCCGTCGTCCTCATCCCGTCGTCCTCGTCCCGTCGTCCTCGTCTGCGTCTCCGCCGTCCTCGTCCCCGTCGTCCCCGTCGCTGTCGTACCTGTTCCCGTCGTTCCCGTCCTCGTCGTCATCGTCCTCGTTGTCGTCGTCATCCGTGTCTCCGTCCCCGTCGTCGTCCTCCTCGTCACCTGGATGGTTGTCGTCGTCCCCCGGATGGTCGTCGTCGTCTCCGTCGTCCTGTCGTCCCGTCGCTATCCTTCTCCGCCCCGACGTCCCCTCGCCGGCCGTCTGTGACCTCGTCGACTGTCCTCGTCGTTGCCGTCGTGGTTGTCTCGGCCGTCCGTCCTGGTCGTTGGCGCATCCTCGTACCCGGCCTCGCGGCATCCTCACGGTGGCCGTTTTCGTCGGCTTCCGTTCTGTTTGCTGGCGCGTTGTGTTCTGCTGTTGGGTGTTCGGAATCGCCTGTTTGGCGTGGGGTACCTGCAAAAGGTCAACAATTAGCAAAGAATACCAAAAAGTTAAAATCAGAAATTACCTCGGGTGCTCCTCTGCACCCGTCTCCTGTCAACGTTGACGCGTTCTTGTTGAAAACGAGTCGATGTTTGAACTCGCGCGGGAAAGCCAACCGGCAGTTGCCGATTTCCCAAACGGGTTCGAGTTGCCAAACATGGAAGTGTCGCTGAAGCTTTTGAATCTTCTAGCATGCACAACAATGCATGCATACCCGAAGTGAGATCCTCAAAAGGTGTAAATATGGTATATCTACCCTCACACCAAAATTTGTATTTTATTCGGCCCTGCATCAAGAGCTATTCACAATTTATTCCATTCCTCTGCCAGAATTGGACCCTTAATGATCTAACTTCGTCTTAAAAATCTGAAATTAATCTAAGGAGTACTTGAATGAGTACTCATTGTGGTACACATAAGTGCCTGATTGTTGGTGGACCAGGACCTTTGTTTCAGCCAAGCAAATGCACAGAATTGTGCATTGTGGCTGACCCATCAACCAAGTCCGAACTTCAAGCTTCAAGTTCAGCTTTACTTTGAACCTTTCATTTCTTGGCTACAACAGATTCTGGGACCACCAAGTGCCAGGCACTGATCATCAATACAATAGATACTTTACATAGTAGTTTCACAATTATTCTCATATTTTTCAGAGCAATATTGGTAAAGTAGCATTTGAAGGGTCCGAAATTGGCAGGGAGGTATCAATGAATCATGGATATCTCTCTATGTATGCCATAATAAAATACAAAATTTGGGGAGGATGTAGTTAGAGGCTAATTCTATCCCTACATGGTCTTAAATGTGCTACACAGTTGTTGTGCTCCATGCAATTACACTGAGAAAAGTAAGATCTTGGTTACATATAAGGCAACTCGCGCCCGTTTGGGCAATCGGCAACCTCCGGCGTGGGTTCGCGTACTCCACGATGCGTCCACGAGAACAGCAACAGCAGCAAAATCAAGTAGAAGGTATGTATATTTCTCAAAATTTATTACTATTACTATGCTAGCTAATATTATTGTTTTTATGAAGGACTTTCTCACTGCCGCGCCTGGAATTGACCGCAACACGCATGCCCGCGCCATGTCACCTCAACGCCCAACTGAAGGGCCGAAACGGCGGATGGCAGGCAACGACGAGGACAGAGGCGACGAGGGCACAGACGGCCAGCCGGGGAAGACGACGGGGACGGAGACGGCCAGCGAAGAGACGACAGGACGACGGAGTCGACGACCATCCAGGGATCGACGAGGACGACGACAGGGACGGAGACGGGGATGACGACAACGAGGACGACGTTGGGAACGGGGACAACGGGGACGGGAACGACGGGGACGGCCAGCTAGGGGACGACAGGACGACGCAGACGACGACGACCATCCATCGGACGACGAGGACTACGGCAGATGACGACGACAACGACGACGATGACAACGACGAGAGGAATGACGGGAACGGGAACGACAGGGACCGGAACGGCGTGGACGGGGACGGGGACGGGGACGGGAACGAGGGGGACGAGGACGGCGGAGACGTAGACGAAGATGACGAGGACAACGGGAACGTATGTACAGTCCACTCTCCTCCCTCTCTCCCTGTCCCTCTCCGTCTCCGTCTCCGTCTCCGTCTCTGTCTCCCTCCCTTCCCTGCTGCCTTCCCACCTTCCCTCTTCTCCCACTCCCACTCCACTCCCACTCCCTTCTCCCACTCCCACCTTCCTCCCACTCCACACCCACCTATCTTCCTCTCACCTGCCTTCTGCCCTTCACTATTTAATTAGGTATTTGGATAAAATAATCATTAAATTTATGTCTATTTTAAGTAATGGTGAGGTTATATATATTGATTCCAATGGAGAATTTAGCAATATTGAATAGAAAAGCACAATATTCCAAGTGGGGTAAGTTCTGATTTTGTCATAGATTGTCATTGGGGATAAGTAGCTCCTGTAATGGCTGACTGATAGTAAAAGTAAGAGATTGTGCATTGTCAAAATAATAAAATTTTAATTTTGCTATTCCCTGTGTTTTTAATAAGTGCATTCAAATTATATTACGTGGTACATTTATGTCATGTACAGGTTGAAAATTTTTGATTACTTTATATGGCAGTTTCTGAATAAATATTGGCTTGAGCTGGTGTGGGCTCTGGCAATGTTTGGAACATGAAATACATGCAGGCAAAGTGGGATGTGATGCAAGCCTGTCGACCGACATGAGCCCACATTGCAGCAAGAGCTGGACGCTGGTCAACCCAATGCTGCAGGGAGAGCTGGGCCAGGGTCAACCCATTTCTGCAGCAAAAGCTGGGCATGGCAATGCAGTGCTGGAGCAATAGCCAGACCCTGGTGAACCCAAGCCTGCCCCATCAGTGGGTCCAGGATCAACCCAATGGTGCAGAACGAGCTGTGCCCCTGGCAACCTATCCTGCAGCAAGTGCTGGACCTGGGTCAACCCAGTGCTGCAGCAATAGCTAGGCTGAGGTCAACCCAATGCTGTGGCAATAGCTGGGCCCAGGTCGACCTGGGGCTGCAGCAAGAGCTGGGGCCAGGTCAACCCAATCCTGCAGCAATAGCTGGCCCAGGTCGACCCAATGTTGCAGCAATAGCTGGGCCCAGGTCGACCTGGTGCTGCAGCAATAGCTGGATCCTGGTCAACCCAAGCCCTGCAGCAGGTGCTGGACCTGGTTCCACCTAATGCTGCAGCAATAACTGGCCCTGGGTTGACCCGGTGCTGCAGCAAGAGCTGGGGCCAGGTCAACCCAGTGCTGCAGCAATCGCTGGCTCCCGGTCAACCCAAGCCCTGCAGCAGGTGCTGGACCTGGGTCAACCCAGTGCTGCAGCAATAGCTGGACCCTGGTCAACCTACCCTGCAGCAAGTGCTGGGCCAGGGTCAACCAAGTGCTGCAGCAATAGCTGGATCCTGGTCAACCCAAGCCCTGCAGCAGGTGCTGGACCTGGGTTGACCCAATGCTGCAACAAGAGCTGGACCTGGGTTGACCCAATGCTGCAGCAAGAGCTGGGCCCAGGTCGACCCAGTGCTGCGGAAAGAGCTGGGACCAGGTCAACCCAATGCTGCAGCAAGAGCTGGGACCAGGTCGACCCAATGCTGCAGCAATATCTGGCCCAGGTCAACCCAATGCGGCAGCAATAGCTGGGCCCAGGTCGACCTGGTGGTGCAGCAACAGCTGGATCCTGGTCAACCCAAGCCCTGCAGGTGCTGGACCCGGGTCAGCCCAATGCTGCAGCAATACCTGGGCCCAGGTCGACCTGGTGCTGCAGCAATAGCTGATCCTGGTCAACCCAAGCCCTGCAGCAGGTGCTGGACCCGGGTCAACCCAGTGCTGCAACAATAGCTGGGCCCAGGTCAACCCAATGCTGCAGCAATAGCTGGGCCCAGGTTGACCCTGTGCTGCAGCAAGAGCTGGGACCAGGTCAACCCCATGCTGCAGCAATAACTGGCCCTTGGTTGACCCGGTGCTGCAGCAAGAGCTGGGGCCAGGTCAACCCAGTGCTGCAGCAATCGCTGGACCCCAGTCACCCCACCCTCCAGCAAGTGCTGGGCCCTAGTCAACCCAGTTCTGCAGCAACAGCTGCATCTAGGTCAACCCCAGCCTGCAGCAAGAGCTGGACTGGGGTCAACCCAGTGCTGCAACAATAACTGCAGCCAGGTCAACCCACATGGCTTGAACAGCTGGGCCTGGGTCAACCCAACCATCCTGGAATAGCTGCCCTGGGTTAACCGACTCCATGGCAGAGCTGACACCAGGTTGACCCAACCAGCCAGCCTTGACCAGCAAGAGCTGTACCTGGGTCAACCTACCACACCACATTTCCCCAGCAAGTGCTGTCTTTTGGGTTAACCTACCCCCCCAGCAAGCAACTGCGCTATGTGTACCTACCTTTTGCAACTATATCTGCGATTGGGTTAACCAAAACGACTGGGTCTACTGGCTACGCTTCCTTCGACCTCTTCGTCTCTTTCGACCAACGCCTCGTCCACCCCTCGTCTCGTGACTATATGACCTTTCAGTCTCCACTTGGAACGCTTCGACTTACGCGGATTGCTATGGGATACACAAATTCCCCGCAGATCCTACACGGTGACTCCACGTACATCCTCCGTGACGAAATCCCTCATCTTGCCGTTCCGTATATGGACGATATTCCCGTCAAAGGGCCTCCAACCCGCTACGAGCAACCCGACGGTACCTACGAGACTATACCCGAGAACCCGGCAATTCAACGTTTCATTTGGGAGCACTTCCAAGGTGTCAACCGCGTCATCCAGCGTTTCCGCTATGTCGGCGGTACCTTCAACGGCAAAAAACTCGAGTTGTGTCGACCCTCAGTCATTGTTGTTGGCCACCGATGCACATACGAAGGAAGAGTAGCCGACGACTCCAAAGTACAGAAGATTCGCAATTGGCCACTGCCGACCAACCTCACCGAAGTTCGCGCCTTTCTCGGTATCTGCGGCGTCTTGCGTATTTTTATCAAGGACTTCTCACTCCACTCCCGACCCCTTGTCCGTCTTACCCGCAAAGGTATACCCTTCGAATTTGGTGAAGAAGAAGAGACCGCCGTCGACTACCTCAAAAACGCCGTCATTACGTCGCCAGCGCTGCGCGCTATCGACTACACGCGTGAATGGGAAGTGATTCTCGCCGTCGATTCATCCGTTCTTGGAGTCGGCTTCGTTCTTATGCAAATCCGCGCCGACGGAAAGCGCTATCCGAATCGCTTTGGTTCAATATCGTGGAACGAACGCGAAGCCCGATACTCCCAGTCCAAGCTCGAACTCTACGGCCTCTTCAGGGCCCTCCGCGCCTATCGGATTTTCATTATCGGCGTCCGCAACCTCACCGTTGAAGTCGACGCAAAGTACATAAAAGGGATGCTCAACAACCCCGACATTCAGCCCAATGCAACGATCAACCGATGGATAGCCGGCGTGCTCTTATTTGACTTTAGACTCGTTCACGTACCCGCTTCCGCACACGGTGCACCCGACGGACTCTCCCGACGTCCCCGCGCTGCAGAAGACCCCAAGGAGATCAACGATTCCGACGATTGGCTCGACCACTCCTACGGTTTCTTTATGGAAGTCGTCAACTACTGACCCGTCCCCATACCGTCTAAGCCAATTGCCGTATGCGGCCGCTGCCGTGCCACAGCCGACCGACTCCAAGAATTACCCGCCGTCCTCGTCTACACAAATCAGGAAGCCGTATCTGACATACCGCGATCCGATAAAGCCCGCGCGGCCGACGCTCGTCTTGCCCTCATCGAGACTTGGTTACGAGATCTAACCCGACCCGCGAACTTCACGGACGAAGAATACCGTCTGTTCCTACGATACGCCCTTGAATTCTTCGTCACCGATAACAAGCTTTGGCGCAAAGACCGTCACGGAAAACACAAACTCGTCATACCGCCCGACCGCCGGCTTCAGTTACTCAAAGACGCTCACGACTCTCTCGGCCACAAAGGTATATTCTCCGTCCGCGCTCGGCTACTCGATCGTTTCTGGTGGCCGCACCTCGACCACGATGTTAAGTGGTACGTCCAGTCTTGCCATCAGTGCCAAGTACGGCAAATGCGTTATCATCACATTCCGCCCACCGTCGCTACACCGGCCTCGCTATTTCGTAAAGCGTATGTCGACACAATGTTTATGCCACGATCCGGCGGCTATCGATACATCGTCCAAGCCCGTTGCTCCCTGTCCGCCTACCCTGAGTTCCGCATGTTACGCCGCGAGACCGGCTCCACCATCGGCACGTTCTTGTTCGAAGACATCTTATGCCGTTGGGGCGCTCTCGAAGAAATCGTCACCGACAACGGCAAGCCGTTCGTAGAAGCGCTCGACTATCTCGCCTCCCGCTACGGTATCCGCCACATCCGCATTTCGCCCTATAACTCACAAGCGAATGGACCCATTGAGCATCGCCACCTAGATGTCCGGGAGGCCATTATGAAAAGTTGTGACGGAGATGAAAAGAAATGGCACACCGTAACCCACTCCGTATTTTGGGCCGAACGGGTCACGACACACAAAAGCCTCGGATACTCGTCCTACTACATCGCACACGGAGTAGAACCGCTTTTTCCATTCGATTTTGCCGAAGCTACGTACATGGTTCCGACGCAAGATACAATGTCTACGACCGACCTCATAGTCATCCGCGCCCAACAACTTCGTAAACGAGAAGCCGACCTCGATCGGGTCAAAGAAAAGCTTACCAAATCTCGGCTCGTGTCCGCCCGGCAATTCGAGCAGAAATACGCCAACACGATCAAAGTTTACGACTTCGAACCCGGTAACCTCGTTCTCGTCCGAAATTCACGTATCGAAATGTCTCTCGATCGTAAAGCAAAACCGCGGTACTTTGGACCCATGGTTGTCGTCAGGAAAACAGAAGGCGGATCCTACATACTCGCCGAACTCGACGGTGCGGTTTCTAAATCTCTATTTGCCGCTTTCCGAGTCGTACCCTACCACGCCCGCTCAAAAATATCGATACCGTTGGACGACTTCTTACAATACCCCGATGCCGACGATACCGATTCAAACGATCTTGATGATCCAACGTACCCGCCCTCTATAGACTCCTCACCCGACGACGATTAAGCATTTCATTTATATTCTGTCCACGTTATACCCCCATTTTATTTAGTTCCTCTTAGTTTTCCAACGATATGACGAATGATGCGAATAGTCCTATGTCTTCGGGAGCCGATCGGCTTTCCTTAGCTGGGTGAACAAGCTGACACGTCTTTTATGTACACGATATATTTTTTTTATATATACAATGGGCTCGTTATTTTATATATATATTTTACAGGCGGCCGGTCTCGTAATCCCGCTTCAACATCACCAACCTTGAGGTCGACCGTTCGAGATCGACGCGAAGCCACTGGAACTCTTGACCGAAGTGGACGAGGTGACGGTTGACGTTGGTGCCCAGGGCTCCCAGCTCCTCCGTAAGGACCGCTAGCCGCGCCGACACTTGCTCGTAATTCTCCATCGTCAAAACGAACGGGTTCGCTGCCGAGGCCGTCCTAAGCCTTTTCGTCGGCCGCTCTTCCTCCGACTCCTCCTCGTCTTCATCATCGTCCTCGACCGACTCCACCTCCTCGACCCGCGGTTTGCTCGTTGAGGCCCAGGCAGGCCTACTGCGGATGGGTTTTGTCGTGAACGACAGCGGCTTCCTCGTGCCGACCGCGACCTCTTTGCCTTTCCGGTATCCACCTTGCGCCGACCCCCGCCCGTCCGGTGTGTAGCGTTAGTACATCTCTTCTTCAGCCTCCGGCATCGTTCGCACACGTAGCCCGTGACGCCTCAACACGCCTCTTGCGCCTTGACGCAGTTGGTGCAGGGTTGTAGGGGAAACGGCCCGGTGAACTGTTACCAGGATCAGTAACTAAAGAACATATGAACCGACACAAGAACTCACCGTCGTACCAGCCAGATCTCCAGTCTCTACGCCCGGCGTATCTACGTCTTCTATATCAGCCGGTGTCTCTGGTGCCGGGTCGACGGGGCCTTCCTCTGGCTCAACTGCGGCTTCCCCTTCCGGAATCGACTCAGTCCTTGGTTCACCCGCGTTTGCTTCAGCTCGCCGTTCTTCGCTGAGCCGCCGCCGATACGCGGCTCCATCCCTTTCAACCCGGTCCGCTTCTTGATTCCAGTGCTGCTCGTGTTGTTCTATTCTAAGCCGCTCTCGCCTTTCCTCTGCCGCCTTTCGCCTTTTCTCCGCCTCCGCTCGTGCACTTGCCTCTGCCATCCGTCTGGCCTCCTCTTCCCGCGTAGCTGCTTCTTCATCCGCCCGCCGTCTGGCTTCTTCCTGTTCCTGCCTCTCCTGGTCCGCCGCTTCTTTCAGCCACTCTTCGACATCGTTGGCGTACGATTGGCGGTCGGCCCATAACGGTGGCGTTACTGGCCTCGTACCACCAGCTCGGAGTTCCGCGACGATTCCATTGTAAGCACGCTGGCGGGACAGCATGAGCTATCTTAGGACACACGTAGTCAATAAGGAAACTCACCAGCGCCTTCTTGCGGCCGCTTAACCATTGTTGGGCCATCCCCTCGTTGCCGTCCACCATCGTTACGAGGTCGTCGCTATGAAACACGGTGACCGCGTTGACGGCCTCTTCGTAGTCCGCCCGGACATCGGGTTCAATGCTTTCGACGAAAGCGAGGAAGTTGTCGTAGACTTGGGACATTGTGAACGTGTGATGGTGTAGAGGAAAGGTCGGATCAACAACGAGAAAATTTTTCTTTTTTTTTTTACTTTGCCGTTGTTTGGCCGCTCACGTGATTGGCCACATTCGCGACCCGCATTCGGAGACCCCATATTCTCGACCACGGATGGTCTCTATTAGAAGACCCAAGGAGATGTAGAGGGTCCTCGACCCTCTGAGGCCGTAACATCGATATCTAGCGAATCCGCTCGAACCCGACGTCTCTAGCAATCTACGTTCGAACCCGACGCAACCTGACGCAACCCGATGCATACCGACTAGCACGGCCGCTCACGTACCTGGTCGGTCTATCTCCTAAACTCGCGGAACTTCAAATATCATAGATAGATCTCATCGGACTGGGATCCCGACATCGGACTTGCCTTATTCACGCCTAGCGTCTCCCTTATGGGGATATAGTAAAGTATTTTGCATCTTTTACGGTTTTTTATATCTTCCACCCATTTTCCCTGTCATCGTCGCCTCGCAACGCTCTTCCTACTTCCCCATTTTTATTCTCCTTTGTTTCCTCTCATCGGCCGAGGACTCTCGTCCGAATCTAGGTACAGAACTTTGTAGTATAAAAACAGTGCCCAAGCGCCGTCTCAAAATAAGAAACCAGTTCCCCCATTTCCTCTCTCTGAGAACTAAGTCTCTCAGTAAATTCCATCGCACACATTACTCGTCGGATTCCTCGACGCCCTCCCCGTCGTTCTACCACCTTTATCTCTACGTTTCTCGTCACCCGACACCCGACCCGCCGTACCCGACATCGTCGGCCTCGTCGGCTTCGATCGGTCTCGATAGATTTCAGTAGTTTACTCGGCGGCTTCTTACTTTTTATATCCCATTATCTTACTGAAGCTTGTTAGACTATTCCTAGTCACTTCTACGCTGACCCCACAGGCTTAGGATTATTATTCCGCAGCCACCCCGACCTCGCCTTTACACTGTGATGTATGTATAGTACCATTTTATAATTGTCTCTCGAGGATATTAAATTATATTTTAGGCCATTGAAACCCTCTTGGAGGATGATGAATTTAAAGACCTATGTAACAAGTATCCACTTGATGATATGGACTGGGAAACATTTGAATCATACCAGGAGATTCTTCAAGTATTTGCATTGCGTCTGTTGTTTCTAAAGCTAATTTCTCTTCTAGGTGCCACATGCCTTCCAACAGATCATCTCTCAGGAGAAGACGCCAACTCTATCCCATGCAATCCCTGCATATGAGGCTATGGCCATCAAATGGAAAGAGTACATTGAGGAACATCCTAATCTGAGATGGATTGTGGAAGCAGGTCTTGACAAGTTTGGCACTTACCAGGATCGTGTTGACTTGGTTCCAGCATATGTTCTAGCAATGGGTGTGTCTTTTTATCTCTTTATATTGCAGGATGACTAATCTATATTCCAAGCTGTGGATCCATCACAAAAGCTTGATTTCTACTGGGAGAATATGCCTGAAAGATATGACTGGGCTAAGAGTCTTTTTATAAATGAGGTGAGTATAGGAATTATCATACTATTACTTCATAGTATTTATTTATCTGGCTGCTCTAGCTTTGTCCATACCAAGCTGTGGTGCAAGATGTCCAACCTGTACCCCTCAGACTGCTGGCCTGCAACCTCCTGATACATGACCAGCATGGCCACATGCAGGTGATATTCTTGGACTGAACTGGCCTCGGGTCCGCACACCACAATGCTCATTGGAGGTTGAAGTTGAACTGTATCTCAATGACATTGAGACAGGCACAAATTCCTTAACGTATTGGCAGGCAAGTGAGCTGAAAATATTACAATTTTTATTGTTGATGAACACAAAAAGGAAAACCAACACCAATATTCAACAATATTTGCCCTTGCCAAGGATATTCTACCCATCCAAGCATCAGCTGTTCCTTGTGAGTGAGTTTTCTCTTCAAGCAAGGAGACAATGACTGCTCATAGGAGTTGCATCTCTGCAGAGCTGATGGAGGCCTTACAACTCTTGAAGTTCTCTATTTGCCAAGGAAGAGGTCTAAATTTTACAAATGGTCTAGACTGGGCTGATGAGCTGCAGGAATTGGAATCACTTGCAGATTTGCACCAAGGGACTCCTGAGGACATTCTCTCATTCATCAACAGCCTGACAAAGGCCTGAACCTCAGCAAGTGGTTACCATGTCATATTAAATGTATTAGTATGAAGTTATATGCTATATCTTTTCTATCATCATGCAATATTGTTGAATACCATGGCCCTGATGTTGACACACTCATTAGCATTACTGCACATAAGTTTAGTACACTAAACAACAACATCACAAATTTTGAGGAATTTGTGTTACATTTTTCAACTCCGCAACTCCGAGTCCAACTCTGTTACCCACCATGACAATTCCGCTTCATCACACCTTCCTTTTTTGTTTCCTTTTACCTTTTGTCTTCTTTTGGACATCGTTGTTTATTCTTGTCCTTGTTCTCTTTTCTTCCTTCCTTCTTCTAGAACAATCCAGACCGACCATGGACACATCCCCACGTTACCTTGCTGTACCCGAATAGTGTCCTTGCCGACAGACATCATCGCTATTGTCTTTTCCCTTGCCCTGACATATTTTTGACTTCATCCCATGACAAACCGATTCACAATGGCTGTACTCCTGACACAGCTCATTACCGTAATTGTTATTGGCAGCATTGCCATCACCTTCCTGATCAGTTTCTACATTGTCATGATCTATCTTTGGCATAGACACCCTTCTGCCATTGACACATCTGACCTCCACCTTGACAATATATCGACACGTAATTGACAATTGCCATTCTCAGATATTTGGTTTCCATATTCATACCCCGTGCCTACCATTATCCTCCCTGATTATCCGATGACATTCCTCACCTGCACGCATGCCCTGAACAATCCTTGATCACAAGACATCTCACTGTTCCCTCCAATCCAACCATCACCGAAGCACGTACCTTCAGACTTTGACCACAGACCATACGACTTCCCAAACAGTGAACCAACCCCTATCGTATATTGTTCACACAACATTGCTTCATTGCGGTACCCAACGACTTGTTCCCACAGCTTATCACTCATGCCATGACTTGAAACCTGGACCCATGTTCATTTATCCTTTTCCATCTATGACCTTGATACCTCCCACACTCGTTTACAACAATACCCTTTCTTGGACGAATACCGACATCAGGTGGACCACATTGTTCCACAGACAGGACAAGACATTGCCCCTCGATATGTCATTGACACAGACATTGTCATCCGGTACAGCTTATGCTGTTCGCATGTCTGACCTTGACTAGCCCACTGTCTTAGTTGGTTTTTCCTCCATACATTCCTTTATTTTCTTTCATACCACCAACCTTGCTGCTATATCCACACTACCTCAAGACACTCTATTCACCAATCCCACACTGGATGATACCCTTCTTCAACCCGACTGTGCATTGCACTTGCCAGACTGCGCATTTGCCCATTACAGCAAGTGTAGACCCTGAATAGGCAATTCTCTGCATCACATGATCTGATGACAAATCATCCGAGTCATCCGGACCTCCTCTATCCCTCAATGACACCTGGGCCTCCAGTTGGATGGCGAGAACATCGACATGAGGACGCCTCATGTGCGCCTCATGGTGAACACATGGTGTAGTTGGACATGTTGTAGCTTCATGGTTGCATTTCTATTTACCTCCCCTCAAGACCAGTCACTATATATACTGTTCTTGTTGTTGGTTCGGACTTTTTCTTCTTTCTTTTCCTTACATTTAGTCTGGTTCTTAGTCTGGTTCTTGGGGCAGACTCATCTTGTTTTGGGTAACCCCCACGGCTCGCAATGACATTAGACCTTGACCCCCTCCTCTTAGCAGTGTTGTCTTAGCTGTAAGCAACAATGAAAACTGCTCTTCTCTCCTCTGGAAACCGCCTCCCAGTTAAGTTGATTGTTGCCAGAGCCCGCTGCAGAAGCGATCCATAACAATTTGGTGATGGTGTGGTAGCTCTCAAACAGCTCCATGAGCTCACAGCGGTGCACAGAGCCGAGAATGGGGTAGATCAAGTGACCATCCTGACTGGACACGAGACAGGATGGTGGGACGTGAGGGTAGGAGTCAGTAAGATAAACACTAAAAATGAAAAATGCACTTACATTTGCACCACCCCACTGCAGACGTTGGTGTTACACCTCTCATAGCCATTTGGGTATTGGCGCTATGGCCTTGCATTGGGCTAGATTGGGTTCATGGACTGGCATTGTTCAGTGCTGGTGTTGTGTTGGTATGTGGTGTGGACATGGGTGCCATGTAATTCAGTAAAATAAACACACAAAAATGAAAAAAATGAACTTACATGTTGCAGTGGACACACCACCCTGCCACTGCACCTCTCATAGCTGTTTGGATGCTGGCATTATGGCCTTGGATTGGGCTGCGATGTGTTCATCAACAGGCGTTGTTGTGTGTGGTGTGGACATGGGCGCTGTGTAAGTCAGTAAAATAAACACAAATGAAAAAATAAACTTACATTGGCAGCGCAGTGGATGCACCACCCCACTGCATCCACTGCTGCTGCACCTCTCATAGCCATTTCGATGCTGGCATTATGGCCTTGGATTGGGCTGCGATGTGTTCATTGATGGGTGTTGTTGTGCGTGGTGTGGACATGGGCACCATGTAAGTCAGTAAAATAAACACAAATGAAAAAATAAACTTACATTGGCAGTGCAGTGGATGCACCACCCCGCCACATCTGCTGCTGCTGCACCTCTCATAGCCATTTGGACGCTGGCATTATGGCCTCAGATTGGGCTACAGTATGTTCATAAGTGGGCATTGTTGGGTGCCAGTGTTGTGTTTGTACGCAGTGGGGGCATAGGCGCTGTGTAAGATGGTGGAGAGGGGGAATGGGCTCTGGTAGAAGGAATTGCCTTTTTAGGACTCCAAGCCATGGCTTCCAAGCTGTAGCCAGCTGAAGCTGTTCCTTGCTGACAGCTCGGCTTGGCTAAATGTTACGTTTCCAGCTCCGCTTCCAACCCCGATGCCCATTCCGATACCCACCATGACGATTCTGCACTGCACACCTTCCTTTTTCATTTCATTTTGTCCTTTGTCTTCTTTTCAATGTCATTGTTTCTTCTTTTGGACATCCTTGTATTTTCTTGTTCTTGTTCTCTTCTTTCCCTTCTTCTAGAACAATCCAGACCGACCATGGACATATCCCACGTGACCTTGCTGTACCCGAATGGTCTCCTTGCCGACGGACATCATTGCTATTGTCTTTTCCCTCGCCCTGACATATTGTTGACTTCATCCCACGACAAACCGATTTACAATGGCTGTACTCCCAACACAGCTAATTACCGTAATCATCATTGGCAGCATCGCCATCACCTTCCTCATCGGTTTTTACCTTGTTATGATCTATCTTTGGCATCGGTACCGAAACCCTTCTGCCATCGATACTTCCGACTTCCACCTCGACAATATATCAACACGTAATTGACAATTGCCATACCTGGATATATGGTTTCCACTTTCATACCCTGTGCCTACCATTATCCTCCCTGACGATCCGACGACATTCCTCACCTGCATGCGAACTCTGAACAATCCCTGATCACAAGACATTTCACTGTTCTCTCTAATCCGACCATCGCCGAAGCACATTCTTTTGGACTTCGACCACAGACCATACGACTTCCCAAACAGTGAACCAACCCCTATCGCATATTGTTCGCACGACATCGCTTCATTGCAGTACCCGATGACTTGTTCCCACAGCTTGTCACCTGTGCCATGACTCGAAACCTGGACCCACATTCATTTACCCTTTTCCATCTATAACCTTGATACCTCCCACACTCGTTTACAACAATACCCTTTCTTGGATGAATACCGACATCAGGTGGACTGCATTGTTCCACAGACAGGACAAGACATCACCCCTCGATACGTCATTGACACAGACATCATCATCCGGTACAGCTTATGCTGTTCACATGTCTGACCTCAACTATCCCACCATCCTAGTTGGTTTTCCCTCCATACATTCCTTTGTTTTCCTTTATACCGACCTTGTCACTATGTCCCTGCTACCTCAAGAC
This sequence comes from Hygrocybe punicea, assembly GCA_963556145.1. Lineage (NCBI taxonomy): Eukaryota > Fungi > Basidiomycota > Agaricomycetes > Agaricales > Hygrophoraceae > Hygrocybe > Hygrocybe punicea. The sequence continues at coordinate 1,925,109 of OY744461.1, read as the reverse complement.
ACTCTCATCACCAATCCTACACTGGACGATACCCATCTTCGACCCGACCATGCAATGCACTTGCCAAACTGTGCACTTGCCCATTACAGCAAGTGTAGACCCCGAATTGGCAATTCTGCATGTCACATGATCCAATGACAAATCATCCGAGTCATCTGGACCTCTTCTATCCTCAACGACACCCGGGCCTCCAGTTGGATCGCGAGAACATCGACATGAGGACGCCTCATGTATGCCTCATGGTAAACACATGGTAGAGTTGGACATGTTGTGGCTTCATGGTTGTATTCCTATTTACCTCCCCTCAAGACCAGCCACTATATGTACTGTTCTTGTTGTTGGTTCGGACTTTTTCTTCTTTTCCTTTCCTTACGTTTAGTCTGGTTCTTGGGGCAGACCCCCTTGTCTTGGGTAACCCCCACGGCTCGCAATGACTTTAGACCACGAACCTCCCCCCTTATAGCAGTGTTATCTACCAATGAAACTGCTGTTCTTCCCTCTGGAAACCGCCCCCCTGTTAAGTTGATTGTTGCCGGAGCCCGCTGCAGAAGCAATCCGTAACACTAAATAAGCTGGCAAAAGCCAAGCCGGAGCCAAGCTGAGCCACGCCGTGGCAACACTACCTAACTCTAACTGATTTTCTAGTAGAAGAAGTAGAATCATATCTCTGTGCAGAAAAAATTTCTCTATAGGCGATGCATGAACATTAATTAATTAATTAATTAATTATGAGGCCTCACTGATCGCTCGAGTTGCATGTGTCGATTAGCCAGCTGGGGCATGAACTTGTTTGAAAAGATTCAACTTTGTGGCTAATCGACTCTAGCAAAAAATCGGATCTTGTTCTTCCGGCTTGAAGCCAGGAGAGAACAAGTCCATAAGGTAGATATTTTGGAGTACATTGGTGCCATACAATCGGTGCATGAACCAAAAATACAAAAGTGTACTAGAGGAGGGTGGCGGGTGAAAAAGAGAATAAAAAATAATCCTTTACTCCTGGTGAGCCAATGTGGTAAGTATGGCCCACAGAGAAAGAGGGATACGCTACCTGGGTGAACCAATGCAGTGAGAGAAAACGAGGGTGAGACAAACTCCTGTTTCTCGCATGAGCTTGGGTTCACCCAAAGGGTAGGGTTATGCTTTGTCAGAAAGGGGGTACGCCTGTGTGAGGGAATTATGCCATTGAGGGGGATACAGCAAAATCGTGTGTAGCAGAAAAGCTCTTGTCTATTAGACTTGAGTAAAATTATTTTTTAAACTCAATTACAGCGTTTTCGGAAATCCTTGTTGCGCGTGAAAAAAAAAATTAAAATAAATAATCCGGGTGACTGAAGGTACGGAGTCGGGCAATTGCCGTAGTAGGGTAGCACATCATGTGACTTTGAATTATTTTGCTTGAAAAGACTACTGATATGTACATTGTAAATTCAATGGGACATATATATGACATTTAACATGTAGTAAAATTAGAATGACATCCATTGAATGTTTCTGTCAACTAAAATTATTATTTTTAGCTTTTATTCAGGTGATGTGATGTTACAGCAGAAAACCACACCTCCTCCTTGAATAAAGAACTAATAATAATAATTTGAGTTGACAGAAACATTCAATGGATGTCATTCTAATTTTACTACATGTTAAATGTCATATATATGTCCCATTGAATTTACAATGTACATATCAGTAGTCTTTTCAAGCAAAATAATTCAAAGTCACATGATGTGCTACCCTACTATGGCAATTGCCCGACTCCGTACCTTCAGCCACCCGGATTATTTATTTTAATTTTTTTTTTCACGCGAGACAAGGATTTCCGAAAACGCTGTAATAAATTAAAAGAACTCGTAACAAGGTTGGCGGTCTTTGAAATTTTAGATCTTCCGCTCTGGATGACGGCCCACCCTCTCAGAAACGGCTTGGTAGGAGCCTGCTAAAATCATCCAGGTGCGGACAATCCCGGGTCATACTTTTATGTTCTAACGTCCCCGATTAGGTTCTTGACGAGATATATCGCTCAGCTATGCCACCAGAATGGTTACAATCTGTGTGATTGGCGGCGGCGCAGGTGGTCTTGCGGCCCTCAAGGCGATCATGGACACACCGCAATACAAGGTTGGACTCTGGAAACCTACACTTTTCGAGTCGCGAGAGAATGTTGGCGGTGTATGGTAAGCAGCAGTCAGTTTGGTGGAACAACGTCAATTATTTTAACCGTTGTCCAAGGCTTCCTGCTCCACCTAATGAGGACCCTCCCGTGTCGCCGCTGTACGACTCTTTGACAGCGAATCTGCCTCACCCGGTAATGGCATTTTCGAGTTTTCCATTTCCCCCTTCCACTCCTTTGTTTCCTGAAGCTGCAACCGTGCAATCATACCTGGAGTCATACTGTAGTCATTTCAATCTTGCGTCTCACATTCGTCTAAACACCACAGTCCAGGATGTGCGACGAGGTTCTTCAAAGTGGAAAGTAAAAATTTCCACTTGCGAACACCTGGATTTTGACTTGGTCGTAGTTGCGAATGGGCATCACAGAGTCCCTCGTTATCCTGACACACCTGGACTGTCGAAATGGCTAGCTGTGGGTAAAGCCTCACATTCGGCATGGTACAGAAGTCCTCGCAACCTCGGAGGATCTGTACTGGTTGTAGGCGCCGGACCAAGTGGACTGGATATCACTGCGGAGATGTGCACGGTTGCCGAGACCGTTATCCACTCCAGTTCTCATGCCATCCCCGAGGATGCAGGCAAACTTAAACGAAGAGGCCGGGTAACCGAGTTCAAGAGTAACGGTCAAGTAATCTTTGAAGATGGAACGGTAGAGCCTGACATCGATCACTGTATCCTCGCTACCGGATATCAAATGGCATTCCCATTTTTCCAACACTCTACTTTGAAAATGGGACTTCCGCCGCCCATCCCGCCACTTCCGCACGAAATTTACAACTCCTCCTCTCATGTCTTCCCGCTTGCCAAGCACATATTCCCAATACGGTGTGATTTCCCGCCCGCCAGTCTTGTCTTCATGGGTCTACTTATACAAGTAGCGCCGTTGCCGCTTCTTGAAGCCCAGGCTCGTGCCATCGTCAAGGTCTTTGCCCAACCTGATTCCCTTGATATAAATCAAGAAGTTATCGACATAAACTCTCGATACCAAGCACTGAAAGATCGATTCGGTGACAATCCCGAATTGATTGCGAAAGCCTGGCATCGGTTCGAAAAGGACGAACAATTTGACTATCGAGACGGGCTCTACGAGTTTGCGGAGGCTGATGAAGACCGGCGGATTGTCGTCGCACGATGGGAGAAAGATATGTATGGTAAAAAGGCGGTGTTGAGGTCTGTATGGAGAGATCTGGTGAAAGGGGGTGAGGCTGATGAGTGGGTGAACGAAGTGGGCAAGGACGGGCTAGAAGGATGGGTTGATCTGACGGAGAAGATGATTGGTAGACTGAATAAATAACAAATGATAATAAATCACGTGCAGGCACTGTGCTCTAGCAAATTCCAAGCTTATTAACATACATCGTCCGCAGTTTAATCGGATATCTTTGCCCAGCACATCTGTACACAATCGAAGGCCGTTGAATTGGACCATGGATACTACTACTCGAGGATTACCTCTCCTCAGCGGGCCACCGCCGGCACTCAATGATAGAGCTGAAGTGGCACTGGCATGTCGGAAATGCAGCAAAGACTTCAATGTAATATTCACCCGGTCAAGGCAATGCAACCATTGCGGTATGTTTCCGCTCTACAGTGGTTATTCTGGGAGGCTGGAGTATTGACAGCCATCAGGATACTCGTACTGTAATTCATGCTCGGACTTCCAAGCATTGATGCCACGCATTGGCGATAGCTCGGGATATGTAGTAATGCCTGTTTGTGGATTTTGTATCGATTTTCTGACAGGTACGTTCACATCAGTCCCGATCGTATTAAGTGGTGTTGATCGTATGCCAGTCACTGCTGCGGGAAGGGGATTTCTGAAGTCATTGCCACTCAGCAGGCTTAGAAAGTACGTAGAAGCGTACAACATAAAGGTCGATCGCGCAGTCGAGAAGGATGACCTAATTGATGGCATTATGACGGCAAGAGTGAGTTTTGCAGCTGTCTCTCAGGCATTCTTCGATGTTCACTCATGGAAGGGCTTGAACGGATGTTTGGCGCCAACGAATGAGGTCTGTATTATGCATGTAGCTTGCGTTGGTCTGGTTTCCTGACATAACCGTCGTCAGGAATATTATCGGAAGTATTCTGTGCCTAACCAAGCAGGCCATCGATCGCGCGGAATTTTCTCTCGCACAGGACAAGATTCACAACGTGCATCTCAACCTCCACCGCGTCCACCTCCAAATCCGCGACCTATATACAATTTCCCTCGACCAGATCTCGTATCCGACCCCCCGCCTCCTCTGCCCCGGCGACGGCCAAGTGAACCAACGCCTCCTCCCCCACCTGTCCCCCCCAGACCACAGGCTTCTTACTTTACGAACTCCGGAACTTCACCACCACCGCCACCGCCGCCACCGCCGCCACCGCCACCGCGACCGGGCAGGCCGTCCTTCCCCTCCACTCCTCCGCCGCCTGCTTCCGCCCCTCCTCATTCCAGGCATGCCCCACCGCCCCCACCTCCATTCCCGACACAGGGATCGCACCAACCGAGGGCTTCCTCGTATTCTTTCACTAACATGAATGTCCCGGGATCGGATGATACCACGCGTCCGCGAACCACTTCCGCCTCGGTCCCGACCTCAACTCCAACGCTGGACGAGCTTCTCTCAATGTCTCCACAGAACGTCGCCAGTTTATCCGTCTCAATCCTCAAAGGTATCCTCTTCGCAAACCACGTTAACGCGGGGTTGATACTGGAGAAGGGCGAGTTGGTGGTAAAAGTGCAGAACTTGATCGAAGAAGAGGTGAGAAATCGGGAGAGGCAAGCGATGGTGGAAGAGATCGAAGAGCTGGAGAGACTGGAATCAGAAAGGGAGATGATGGAAGAATTCGAGCGAGAGCAAGAAACAAGGGCGAGTGGTAACGACAATTCGGGTTCTCCCCCATCTGCACCCAAACCCCGGCCCGCGCAGTCGTCCCTGGAGCGCGAGGGATTATGTGTGGTGTGCTACGACAACGACGCGAATATCGCGATCGTGGACTGCGGGTGCGTTCTTCTTCTTCCTAACTTATTCCGCTTCTCCCGCTGAATCAGATGTTGTTTGATCCCAGCCATCTCGCGATGTGTCGCGAGTGCTCGGACTTGATCATGGCCGGCTCTAGAGAATGTCCTCTCTGCCGCACGCGGATCGTCACCGAGGCTCGCCTACTTCGTATCTTCAAGACCTGACGATGTTTGTATAACAAGTTTTGTACTTTGACCAATTCAATTCTTCTCGTTCTATCGCTGCTCCTATTTGTTACGACCGGCTGCTCTTTGGCGGACATCAGAGTAGGATTCCCTCGTGTCACCCTTTTTTTCCGGTAGATAAATACGTCGTCATCTCGTTTTCCGCATCTTCCTAGCCACGCTTGTGGTAATACCCCGTTCAAGAACTCAAGTCACGACGAGTAACCAACACGAAATAGGGTGTATAATTCCTGTCCATTCCAGTACACTAAGTATGATAGTAAATCTCGTCAAGTAACCGTCATGAAGCTCCATGATATCCAAGTGAAAAACAAAGTCTTCAAGATCGTGCCAGGTATAGATATCCGATTCCATCCATCCAAGTAACGACACTCACTCACTCAGGACCACCAGGCGGCGGGCCCTCCACATCCACGTTCCCTTCCCCATCCAACACCGCTCCCTCCGAGCTCGCGGCCACCCCCATAGTCTTGCACGCCTCTTCTTCCGCTCGCGCCAGGCCCAACGAGTCCCGCGGGATCCACACGACACGCTGCGCCCGTGACACCGCAGGGTGCGCAAAGCCGTACTCGTTCTCCTCGATACCATCCGCCTGGTGGGCTTCCTCACTCGTCGCGTGTTTCCCCGCAGCCGCCTTTTCCGCAAGTGTCAACGGCAGCGAGTAAACCAAAGGACCATACGAGTCATTGATAATCCAATGAAAGAACGCCTACAATAAATAAAAACATCAGTTGCAAGCAACATACGCTTGCATGTCCGGTACTCACCGTGCAAAGAATCAAGATGGCCATAAACACCGTCTCAGGGGTCACGCTCTTTCTCACCGGCGAGAGCAAGAATAGGGCAAACAGGCAAAACTGCTCGTGGAGTCGTCATCAGCGTCTCACGTCAGGAAGGCAATAACTACACACCTGATTAATATACAGTCCCACAAACACATGCTGCATCGCTTTGGGATAAAACAAGCCTCCCGTGTCACTGGTGGCATCTAGATCGTATACCCACAGAAACAAGTACTTGTATAGCAAGTAGAACCCAAAGAATGTCGCACACGCCAGGCCGTTCATGATTGGAGAAATGAGCGAGTACGCCAATGCTGCAAAGCCGACACAGCGAAATGCAAATCCATGTCACAGATACGAGCAAGATCAAGCGCGCATAAAACATCAGATTCAATCAGTACGGCGAGTAAGAAATGCGCACAGATGATAACAATGAGCGTCACACCAGGGAAGACCGTTCCCCACTGCACGCCTCCTACCCCATACTTGATCTCATACACCGATCGTGGGGTGCTCCCTAGCAGAACGAGCTTAACATAGTACACTATCAGTGTCACGATCTGTAGGTAGCCTCCTGCCATCCCTGATAACCCTTGAAGGACCACATAGCTATCAGAAGAATATTAGATGAACGTTGGCGAGGTGTATCGGGGAAGGTGCCTACGTGAGGAAGAACGTCGATGCCAAGGGTAGTTTCTCCGCGAGGGTCTGTGCTGGTTGCTTGACGAGCGTGGCACCTCCTTGTACAATCCCTCCGGAAATGGTCAAAAACAAGAATGAATGCTGAATTTGCCAGTCAATAACGAAGGGCTTGTAGGACAGAAGGCGAGAAACACTCACGACAACCTGGAATAAGAAAAACCGTGTCATCAAACTCAGCTCCAGGCCCGTCTTTTTCGGTATACCCTGGAACTTGGCAAAGAGCCGCAAGATGATGGGGAGGAGCATTGTAAGCACCGCAAACAGCACCGGGGGCAAGATACCCTGCATAAACCAATGAAATCAGCATCTGGACACAGTGGAGGGGAGCAGGAACGCACGGTTATGATCCCAGGGACAGGGACTGGGAGCTTGCATATCCAGCTGAGGAAGGAAAATGTTTTGCAGAGGGCGGGTACATTGGATATGGCAGCAACCAGGAACACTGTCAAAAATTTGCCAGTCAGTCGACGTCTTGCCAATGTGCAAATAGAGAATCCGAAGAAATACACACCCGGGGCCGCCCAAAACACTATCAATGCCGCAGTAAGTGCATAACTTATCACCTGCCGCACCTACAAGGCCCTATCCATCCTTTGCTTCACTAAAGAATAAAAGAAAACACACCTTTTGTTCATATGCGTTCAGTCCCAAATTTCCCCAAATTACATCCTGCGGACTCATCTCACTCCATCTGCCGGCCATCTTATATGGCTCATGGTGTGCAAGCACCTGCAGTGCTATATGCGCCCCAATCTGTTCGTTAAACGTTATGAATGCACTGTTAAACGCGGGGTACGTCTGTTGCACATGATCCTGCTTTTCCAGCTTGGCCCCTGCGTTTGCCGGAAGATCGTCCGTGTCAGCAGCGTCCTCGCTTTCCGTCACCTCCCGGCCCTTGTCCAGCAACTCAGTACACACCCTGATCTCCTCCCGCGCCCACTCGATCGTGTCTACTTTCTGCCCAATGAAAGGCAGCGAGAACGGCATAAACCCCACCTTCAGGCGATGAGTTGGACGCTTGTCAGACGGGACAAGCCGTTCCGCGAGGGAGCCCCGCTCTGGGTCCGTATCGGGGTGTGCGCTCGCTTCAGCCAACGCACCGCCAGGTTCTGTAGATTTATCTGCGGGCGACGCATCCGTGTCATCAATTGGTGGGACATTCCCTTTGTTCTTCTTTCGACGCAGCTTGGCAGCGGTGCGCAAGAGGGTAGACTCGGCAGACTCAAGCTTGCTGCAGGCGTCAAGGCGGCGGTCATACAGCACCGGGAGTTCTTTAAGGTCCCTGTGGGTTTCACATTACAATCTGCGCCGATGGAGACACAAACAAAACATACGCACCGGTTTATCCAGATTTTCTTGACGCCACCAGGGAGGTGACCGAAGAGACGGGTGAGGGCACGCTCGGAGACTAAATCGGGGGGTATACCCGTGATAAGGACCGTGTTTGCCTGGATAGACTTGGCATGAGAGGGATCAACGAGATGCTCCTGACGCCTGGTCACAAAGTGTGCCATCTCCTTCTTGATGTTATAACACACCCAACCTGCATGGAGCGATGAGCCAACATGGAAAACTATCGAAAAGGGTAACTTACCGGTGAGGAGGTATGCGAGAATGACATGGGCGGCGTAACGAGCATTGAGTTTTGGTTCAATGTTGCCAAAGGTAAAGAGGTCGAGACCAGAGTTGTTGCCTACGATGGTTTTCACGCTTGTGAGCGGGAGAAGGACGGCCCAGGTGAGGAACCAGATCGGAAGGAAAATGTGGGCCAAGAAGCGGAGGAAGCGTACGAAAAAATAGGCGTCTAGGCCGTTAGCGCGGTAAACGTCACGGAAGTCTGCACGGTAGACAGCGAGGGGCCAGGCGAGAAGCGACGAAGAAATAGGCTCCGTTCGTTTGCTGAACGGTTGAGTGGAATGAATGGACAGAAGCACATGATTTAGCACGCATTACTCACGAGTGCGCGAGGACATGGCTGCGATGCTCGTATATGGCGCTGAAGCGGGGCCGGAGGAGAGTGAATGCAATGATTTCTACGGCGAAAACGGCGACGTTGAACACGATGGCGGTGACAAACGTTGAGGTCGACGCCGACTTCACCTGGTCCTGGGTAGCGCTAGACCTATGAACGGGGTGTGTGAGAGGTGAGCAGGTGAGTGAGAGGGCGCGTACATGGAGGGGAACGAGAAGGGTCCGAGGACAGGAACGGGAACCAGCTGAGATACTTAAAGGGAAACCGTGCGAACATTCTGACGTCAAAAATAGCTCCAATTAATAAAATAAGTTGCCTGATTTGGGTTATTTACATAAATGAAGATCGATCGATCTCGATTCCAGAGCACGTGACTTTCCATAATTCCGATAAATAAATAATTATTAAATCTTAAACCAATATCACAGCTAACAAAAGCACCATCAGTACAACCACCAGTATTCCGATGCATAGTCCACTCCGTTTTTCTTCAGTCGCCCTCACCAGCCGACGCATTCGACGCATAGCGTCCCCCAGCTTCGAGTCCGTCCCATCCACACCTTCCTCCAACTCCTCCAGCATCCTGTAGGTAGTCAACAAACAGCATCAGTCAGCCATAAAAACACACACGCACTCCACCTGCTCCCCAATCTCCTGTCCCATAAGCCCTGCCTGCTGTGCCAGCGTGTGCAGCGTCCCCGCAATTGAGTCCATCGTGCGGTCCTGCTCCCGTATCATCATCTGCCCCAACCGTTAATAAATTCGCAATCCTGTGTATAACGGGAGCGACAGTCGTACTTGTTGTTCCTCCCGAGCCCATTCCCCTTCGTGATCGCCATTGTCCCGCTCCCGCTCAGGTTGAGGTGAAGCCGGCGCGGCACCGGCGCGTTCCCCGCCGTGCACATATGAGTGAGGCGGTGGCGACACGCCAGCCACCTCTGCGCGCATGTTCTGCCCTTGCGTGCAGCACGTCAGTCCCACCACAAGTCTCATCAAGCGAGTAGCGAAGGGAAAACGACTGACCTCAATCTCGTTCTTTACCCTCCCAACATACCGTCTGCGGGCCTGCACCTCCCCGTCAGTCAGTCCAAACATGCGCGAGTCAGTCGATTCGACTATCCTGTGCGCCGACAGCGGAGGAGCGGATCAATTCGTAATATCGCACCATTGCAGAGAACAAAAAAGGACAGTGAGCCTTTAAGGGAGCAAAAGAACGAAATAAGCGCACGTCACGCTTTGCTCCAGATCCTCCAAATCCGCCTCGAGCGCTGCGAGTGTCGCTTTCAACTGCAAATGAAGAATACATCAGTCTGTCCAAGGCAAAGAAGCAACCGAACCGCGTACCTCGCTTCCGGCCCAGCGCAACTCCTCGCTCTCCTCGCGCCCGCTCCCGCTCCCCATGCTGCGTATGCGAATAAATGACGCTCTCAGCGTCGCCGCCGTCTGCAGTGACGTCTCGATCTCCTGTTGCACTGCATGGTATGGATCTGTGGACATTTGCGCTGTGAAAGTAAACCAAACAAGGACCAATAACCAAGGTTACCAGATTCGGACTTACACGTGACACGTACGTGACTCTTTGGACTCCCAGTATGATTTGCTTGGCCAGTAGTTCACCTCTTACTTCAGTAAGTAGTGCCTGTCAAAGTAAAATGAGTGTAACCCACAGAACCTTCAATGAGAGACCATGCGGTAGCACTACCAGTATTTGGCTCACTGGTTATACATGTTAACGTTTTTGGGCGGTAATCGCCCCCCATACAGTATACCATTTCATGTATTACTATTCAGTATGAATCCAAGTTGAGTCCAGATTTTTGCTCAGTTGGCGCTTCACAATATCATTACAAGCAGCCAAAAGATATCCGAGAAACCAGAGCAGAATTATTACCGAGTCACCATAATTGTTCCAAATGATTCCATCATAGTCCTTCCTAGTGTTTACATATACAAACATTTGCACAGTAGAGGGCTATACAGTAAGCCAGACGCCAAACGCCAGACGCCAGACGCCAGACGCCAGATGCACAGACATAAATATTCATCAATCGTCACCATGATGGTGCCACGGAACATCAAACAACCCAATGGAATACACCAGTCGCTCCTCTGTACACGGGCCCGGGATATCCTTTTCTTTCGAGGCAGCGTCGTCAGCAACCTCCCGTCGTTGTGGTGGCTGTTGTTGGGAAGGCATTATGATGGGGACGGCCACCTGAAGGCGACGAGCCGGCAATACCTCTTCGGTCTTCTGACCAGGATCGGCGCGACGGAATCGCAGCAAAAGGCTATCGATGCCATTTTGGATTGTGCCGCCGATGGGGCCGTTCCTTATGTGGGACCATCCACTGTTACGCCGAACAGCTGGATGTGTCTCTGCAGCAGGAGCAGCAACAGTAGTAGTAGGAGTAGTAGTAGTAGTATTGGCAGAGAATGGCTATCATCGCAACGAGATCGGTGTCAAGTCAGGACGGCGATGGAGTCGAGAAACTATCCACACCATGATGTTCTCCCATCCTGCATCCACATCGACTATCCCAGGCACTGTCCATAGATCCCACAGCCTCGGCCTCTCCTCGAATTCCGGGTTCATCCTCAAAGCGGGTCCCGTTTCATTTCGGCTAGCCACGACAGTCGCCCGCCGCCCAAGCTGGATCCGCCTACACCCAAACACCGTCACCATCGCAGCCGTGAACAGTCCGATGGCCAGGAACGCCAGGATGAGCGGGGGTGATGCGGTGAGACTGAAGGAGTTCCTTGAACCGTCGCCGTCGTTGGTATTAGTTATGGTCGGGGAGCTGGTAGAAGCGGCGAAGGAGACAGTCGAGAACGAAGTCTCTGCTTGTGGACCGAAGTTGGGCTCTCGTCTGTCAAACATGGTCCCGCGCAAGAGCGCCAATGCGATCCCTTGATGATCGATGAGCGATGACTGTTATAGTCAACTTATTTTTAGATCACGTTGCCGATAAGCGATAAGCTTAACGGCACTAGTTGCTCATCATGACATATGATACAAGAAAAGAAAAAAACTTTCTGTGTCGCTTTCTGTGTCAGAAGACACATTGGGGTCCAATATGCTGAACATTAAAATGGTCTCACAATTCCCTCCGTTTTATGCACACCTTGCAATCAATCGGCTTCCTCAAAAATCCCTCACGAGTCTGAAGCTGTCAACGCACAAAACAGTCCTTAGATCCGGCTATCAAAATCCTGAATAACTCACTGGTTTGTCGTCCTGGAGCACAAACTGATATCGACGCAGGATGGACGAAATGATTATCAGAAGCTCCATATTGGCCAGATTGCGTCCAACGCAAGCCCTGCATCGAGAGCAATCAAACGCCAAAGACGAAAGCAGTAGGATAGGAAACAGTTACCTCGGGCCATACGAGAACGGATTAAAGGCTTTCTGGATTTCGGCCTGGTCCTGCTCAATCCATCGCTCTGGACGAAACTCCTCAGCATCCTCACCCCAAACCTTCGGATCGTGATGGATAGTGTAGCTCGGCACACTCAACACCGTGCCCGCAGGGAAATGTTTGTCCAAGACGGTTAGTCCCCCTTCAGGGACGACACGTGCGAGACCCATGGCGGACGTAGAATGGAGACGCAGAGCCTCGTTGATGACGGCCTCCAGATATGGGAGCCGCTTGACTTGTTCGGACGTTGAAACAGTTTCGTCCTCGGTGCCTAAATGTTCGTCCAATTCTTTTTGGAGTTTTGTCTGCACACGAGGATTACGCGCAAGATAGTACGTGATAGCACAAGATGAGCTGTAGTGGTAATTAGTATTGTGCTTCCCCATCTAAATTAAAATTAAGAAATTACTTGGAAGTCGTGTCCGAACCTGCAATGAGTTGCGTCAAAGCCTCCGCGGTCAGCTCCTCCCTGCCCATAGGATTGCCTTCATCGTCTTTGCCTTCTTGCAACTTGCTCAATAGATCGGTTCTGTCTGTTGGGGTTGACAACCGCTTAGCCACCATCACGATAGCCATACCAGCCAGGTTCTTGACAGCCCGGCTGCCCTTTCTGAACCACGGAAGTTTGCGAATAAAGGGACGCAACCACGGTGGAAGTACACCCATGGTCGCTGAGAATTCGCCACGGTCGTTAAGAATCCTCACTGCAGGAATTTGGATGCACTCCTGCACGGTCTCTTTGCCGTAGGCGTTCATAGCCTCCTGACCATCAGTCGCGACAGCGGCAGAGTCTTTCGCTGCTTGTATCATGCCAAAGGGTGAGCCAAACGCGAGGTCACCTGAGGTCAAGGTCAATCCAGATCATGCACATTTGCGCCATGTAGCACACGATGCCACTCACCGATGATGTCAAATGCGAGATAGTTATACCCTTACAGAAGGTAAGTCAAGTTGATAGGAATTCAATGAACTAGACGTACAGGGCAAGCAATCCAGCCATAGCCGGCCGTCTTTTTCGCCAGTCCACCCACCCTCGCCTTCCGTTCCTGAGAGGCCTTTGGAAGCCAACCCACAGAGGCGGTCCCATTGCTTGATGAGTGTTCCGACGTGAAGTCGAATATGTGGCTCGAACTCGGTGACACTCTTCTGAGAAAATATGTGCGATATGATCTTGCGCTTGCGAGCATGCTCTGCTCTGTCACGAGTGTTGAAAACTCCCCGACGGATAGATACGAATGCATCGTAAAAATTAGACTTGAGTGTCCCATTACCATGTGCGTATACGACTTGAAGTGCGTCGGGATGGGCGATGGATAGATGATTAGGGGCGATACGCACGAAGACACCTGAGGGGGGGTTTCAGTTGGTTGAAGGTGTTGAATGGTCCAACCTACCATACTTCTGGTGCATTGCGTGGATGACCTCCGAGCGATGCCCGAGCGCTGCCACGAAGGCTAACCAAGCATCAGAGAACTTTGCCAAGAAAGGGCCAGGATACGAGCGAATTCCATGGCGGTCCGACCAATAGGGGAAGACATGGGCTAGAACGAGTGCGAGGGGAAGAACGACCGCAAGTGCCCTGAGGTTGAGCGCATCAACGATGGTGGTGCTCATGGTGGGTTGGGAGAGACCTGGGCCTGGGGAAACTTGCAGGGTTTCATTTTTGTACCAAATAAACTAAATGAACCAGCGAAGACGGATCTTGAGCCTGATAATTAATGTTTTTTGCGAAACAAGATCCACGAACGATCAACTGACTGACTGCTCTTTCAAGCTCTCTTTCAGCGTTGCCTACTGCATCCGACTGGCCTCATGCTCAGGCTGAAGGGCTGGAGCATGGGAGTCTAACTGTCCTGAGCTTGATCGGTATCCAGGGCCAAGCTGATGCCCATTTTGTGGTCACTAACGGCGATTCGAAGGCAACGCTGATAGACCATCACGACGTTGTGAACCACCGAACAAATGACAGGTCGGAGCCAGGAATAGAACTCGGACGGTCTTGGTTTCCCGCGACTTTGATTTGTAACCGCAAGCTGTCCAGTATATTATGCACGTAGGAAACGGTGCGCACAAATACCCTCTGACAGCGTCACGACGCTCATGTTTCTGCTCCCCGTTGCTATTTTTTGCAGCTCACTCTTTCCAGGCCTCTACACAAACGCACAGACATACAGTGCTACCTATCTCCCTACCAATACACCGAATCAAACGGAGCATGGTCAGACGGGCACCAACCAATGTGGTACCGGGGTCAGCCAGACCTCTGCATGCCAGAATGCATACTGTGAGTGATATCTTAGATGCCGCCGTTGTCACTAATAATGCAACCATCTTTTCAGTAAATGCTGTAGATGACTTTTGCCTATTTGCCCCACCTGATCCGGGATCTGACAGTGTGATCGGCAACACCGAGGTAAATCTTCGTCCGGTCCCGAGCAAATTTGCAGCATGAATAACGAGTAACCTCTTAAAGCGCATCGAAGTCGCATGGTGCATCAAGGTTGGTGGTCTATCTTACTTCAAAGAATCTATTAAATTGCGTTATCATAGCCTGGTACAGGATCTCGTTTGATCCCAGATGGAGCAATCACCGGTGTGCATTTCGTGCAGACACCAGATTATGTTCAAATCACCGGTTGGTAACCAAGAACTGTCAACGTGGTAATCACCAACTGAATTTTCCCACTCAGGTGTGGGTGATCTTACCAAACTGAACATTCCGGCTGGCGATGGCATGTGTTACTCTACTCATACACTCCAAATACGGCACAAAACTAACAAAACTTCACGTAGGCGGTGGAGAGTTGGATCCTCACGGTGCTGACGGCAATGGTATGTGATTATTGACCCATCGTGACTATACCTTACATGTATTAACCAATTGTTCTCAGGAAATCCAATCGGTGGCCTCGTTTTCTCCAGTGCTTTTGGCTCACTTGTCCAGATCCATGAATGGACGGTACATTTCACCATATATTTCTGCCTGCAATTAGCCGAGTTGACTCAGCGGGAATGCTAGGAATTCATCTCTGCCGGCGAGTTCTGCTTCCGCGCGTGTAAAGATGGCCCTAATGCACCAAAGCTCTGCCAACACATATATGACCTCCGTGAGTACTTCTCGTTAATTGTATCTAGCTCCCAAGTGGTTAAATTTTCAAAAATAGTGGGTTGTTTCTGGAATATGCCGGGAAACTATGATCCCGGCGTATTCGAAAAGTGCCAAGGTGATACCGGAGAGGTGCGTTCCTAGTCTTACTCCGGCTCTCTGTAATTTTTGACGTTTGTGGGTCGAAAGCCTATGGGCATCTACGGGACCTCCACGTTCTTCCAAGGTGAACCAAACACACCGCCCCCGCACCCTGCACCTTCCTCCTCCCTATGCACTTCTCTCTCAACCATTGGTAATGGATTTGTGATTGCGGGGACAAGTATTGTTTCCTCGCCACCGACGGCGGCTACGACAACTGGGAATTTTACAACAGCCGGGAGTGGTTCAACTGAGAGCACCGCAACAGCTGTCACCAATTCTGCGCAAGCAACCAATTCCGTGAGTCACATCTCATCAGCTGTCTGTCCGGCTCACCCTTGTCTGCTGCCCCACAGGGATCTTTCAAGTCAAGTGCTTCGGCCGCTGCGGCTACTTCCCGTCCCTCAGCTGGTCACTCTGCGTCTTCAGTCAATTGGCAACACGTTTTGCTTTGTGTTGGCTCGGTGGTGATCACGGGCCTTGGCCTTTTACTTTAAACTTCATTTTAGAGACCTGGATATGGTGGTTACCTCTGGTTCGGACTTGGATTGTCTACACTATCACCATACCTACAGGTCAAGTTTCCGAGCATGGAACATTTCAGATATCGTTTCAAGCTGATTCTTTCATTGGATACTTCCCCCTGGATCCTTACTCCCAGTATAATACTCAATGTACAATTTTGCACTGGACGAAATACCAAGGTTGTTTGCAACAATTTTGTCAGCAGTGAGTTTTCTTATCTTCATTGAAAGGTGTTCTTATTTCTCAGTTCAAATAATTGATTGAAGTTCTTCTGATAATATTGCAATTGGGCCAACATCCATAAGATAGATTTTATTTCTGACCTATAAATTTTCACTATATTTTGAACACCACAAAGACCCTGGAAAAACTTTGGACTCCACACCCTGATCAGGCTATTGATATAAAGAATAGATGTGAAATCAATTTGAGAGGTACCCTTCATTAAATATAGGTATATACTAAACAAATTCTCTGGAACACAACAATGGGACTTGTATTCAGTTGAACTGAATGCATTTACCTTTATTTGAGCCTCACAGGTCTCCAGACCACCACTGTCCATCTGTCCATCTGATGCCCCCATTGCCAGATAGTCTCCAAAGGGACAGATTTGAGTACAAGAGGCATATTGTTCTCATTCTTGTGCTTGTGTTGCTTGTGCTGTTTTATCCCCTTGTGCGTGCTCATTCAGCTGCTGCCTTGAGATATTTCTTTGGTGGCATCATGATGGTAGAGAGTTGGCTGGTGTTTGGACAATTTTCCCATTTTTTTGTCTATTATCTATGATAAAAATCATTCGCACATGCTGGTGATGAAAATTACAGCCCTGTGCATTGATTTTGGCAGTAAATTGCACTTTTTTGAATCAATTGAGAAAATTGGACTTAATAGAATTTTGAGTGCTTTGTTGTGTATCTCATGAAATACTGTATGGATTAAGATGGTTATAGAGGGAAAGTTGTACTATTTCTTAAATACTATCTACTCCTGCAATTACATGTGAACAATATTTAGTGTATGGTGAGTGGTGGGTGAAATAAAAGGTAAACTAGTGTTTTTGACACTTTTCAAATTATGACATCAAATGAGCTCCTATGAACAAGATTGTAGGGAGAAAGTAGTTCAACTAATTGACACTGCTTAAGGAGCATGTGAATAGCCAGATATTGGAGCTTGTTCTGTCTGGCTTGAAGCCAGGAGAGAACAAGTCCATATGAAATTTTTGGTGTACAATTGGTGTAACAAAAATGTGCTAGGGGGGGAAGGTGGGTGAACTTTGAGAATAAAAAATAATCTGTTTGGACCTGAGTGAGTGATTTGATGAGCAATGAAATAAGGAGACCGAAGATTTTGGGTACACTACCTGGGTGAGGTGATGTGGTGAGCAATTAGGAGGGTGAAGCAACTCCTATTGCTTGAACACAATTTGAACCTTGACCTGAGATAGGAGAGAGAGAGGTACACCTGCATCAAGGGATACAGCAAGGTTCTAGAATGGAGTGTGCAAGGCAACAGGTGCTTGAGTGCATGGGGGGGCTGCCCTCATCATGTAAAAATTATTTTTTAAACTCAATTTATCAAGGGCTAGAAGTACATATGCTGTGTTTTTCTTTATTTTGTTCTTTGAGCCAATATTTATAATTCTTGTGGTATTTTGATCCCAATGCACACAAATGTAGTACAGATGAAATATTGGCTTAAAGAATAAAATAAGGAATACACAGTATATGTACTTCTAGCCCTTGAAAAAATGAACTACTTTCTCCCTACAATCTTGTTCATAGGAGCTCATTTGATGCCATAATTTGACAATATCATTTTGGTGTCAAAAACACTGGTTTACCTTTTATTTCATCCACAACTCACCATACACTACATATTGTTCACATGTAATTGCAAGAGTAAATAGCCTTTAAGAAATAGTACAACTTTCCCTCTATAACCATCTCAATCCATACAGTATTTCATGAGATACACAACAAAGCACTCAAAAAAGTCTATCAAGTGCAAATTTCTCAATATTCAAAAAAGTGCAATTTACTGCCAAAATCAAATGCAAAGGGCTGTAAGAGTGCCCCATTTGGTGGTACCAAAACCATCAAAATTGGAAGAAACAATTTGATCAATACAAGATCAATTTGAAGAGTACACCATTTATGATAGCAGAGTCAACATATAGATATATTCACCTGCCAGCCATGCCAATGACACCGAGTTCATCACGGATCTTGGCAATTTCGAATGCAGTGAGTGTGCCTTTGCTTGCACACAAAAAGTCCTCGAAAGCCTGCGATACATCACCGTCGTCAGCAAATTTCGAAC
Source organism: Hygrocybe punicea (assembly GCA_963556145.1). Taxonomy (NCBI): domain Eukaryota; kingdom Fungi; phylum Basidiomycota; class Agaricomycetes; order Agaricales; family Hygrophoraceae; genus Hygrocybe; species Hygrocybe punicea. The sequence continues at coordinate 1,906,772 of OY744461.1, read as the reverse complement.
TGCCAAATACCCCGGTCACACAGATCAGTATAACGCTGAAGGATAACGAGGAACGAACTGTAAAAAATCACGGAAGCTCTTCCAGAAACCAGGTTTGGCAAGGACACTATGATACGACGAGAGGGCTTCGCCTGAGATCGAGGATGTCGAAATTGTGTCCAATGTGAGCGGAATATCTACAGGTTTCTCGGTTGTCGGTGACGGTGACGGAGTCAAAATAACCGAGGGTATTCGTTGGTGTTTCCGGATTGTTGTGTCTAACGTCGGCTGGGAACGAACGGGTGTCGGCATGGTCTCCACGACAAGGACACTGCCGACCTTTGATGATGACGGAGAGGGAACAGTAGGTTTGGATGGATCCCACTCAAAACCAGGTTTCACCATGAGGTTGATGGTGTCTCCGTCCTTGACATTGTACTCTTTCAGTAGCTTGGAGTCGGCGAGAGCTTTGCCTTTGAGCAGAAGCCGCTGTGCATCCGCAGGCGGTGCTTTGGGTTGAGAGGCGAGTTGAGACTTGATGTCCGATACAGTATCCGTAGGCTGCACGGATATGGTGAACGACTGAGAAGGTTTCAAGGACTTGAAGGTAATGCTGATGGAGGCTAACAGGATAGTTAGAAAGGCGCAGTGTTCAATGGAAGAGATACGTTCCAATGCGTCGAGACTCACCTGCAAAGATGGGTGCATCACCCTTACGCGGAGGGGCAGGAATTTCGATCTACCAGTCAGTCGTTGGGTGCTGAAACATTGTATTACTCGTTACACGAACCGGCAAGACAGGAATCTTTTTGAGAAAATGTTGAGGAGGTTGTTGATAATCGTCCGCATAGGTTACGGGTTGAGTCGACAAGGTGTTCAACAGTGTTTTAACAAAGACTTGTTCTGCTTCATTCGCCATGAGAGGGTAATTTACGGTGGTGCAATTATTAGGGAAAGTCAATTTGAAGTGGTCCCAGTCTTTTATCAGTTCCGGATGCGGCTAGTCACGACTTGGACCAGCCCCACATTGTTTCCAACTAATTATAACAAGCGTCATGGCTGTACGTGATTGTTCCACCCTGGTCATGCTGGACAAGCCAAAGTACTAACTATTGACAGTCTGGGTTTGGCTATTCTGGCGGTAGCTATCTTGTGCAAACATCTGGTTGTCTGTCTTCACCATTTCCGTTCAGGCCGTTCACGGTGTTTTGCCTATTGGCAGGAATTCTCCAAAGTAGGTCGTTGTCAATTAATGTTGGACTTTGTTCGTCACTGCCTCGTCTGCGTAGTGCTACGCCCAAACCGATAACCCCGTCGAATGTCGTCCTCAGGCGGGCGACTATCTCGAATGTCTCCACCACACAAAAGAAGTGAGCTGCATTCTACGTGCTTGAATACTTATGGTTTCTCATCCGCTGTTCCTCTGTCTCTTTACTCTAGATTGCTCGTGCGAAAGCCGTCAAGGCTGAATTTGTAAAGAAAGCCGAACGTCAGGCCACGGAAGGGCGAAAAATGGCTGATGTTCTCGCGGACGGTGTTATCCTCGGAGTTGGGTTGATTCAAAGGGACAAAGGCGGTGACAGTGGTGCTCCTAACAAGGCTTGACGCACTTGAGCATTAATTATCTGAATAAATTCAGTCTGAAAACCTACAGGAATTATTTAATAATAATAATAATAAAATGATAACCCTAACCAGATTGGTTCAAAAATGAGAACCTTCACCCGAACATCGTCAATGGCAGCGCGCGGCGCAGGCTCGAAAGGCTCGCCGATTATTATATCTGACGACGAGGGCGAAGTATTCGTTAGCCAACCATTACCGCAGGAGCCCTACTCAGTACCTCTGGATACGAGGGAAGTCAAGGCCAAAGTCGGGGAGACACCAACGGCAGCTCCAAAGGGTATGAAGATGATGCTTAATATGGGCTACACGCCTGGTCTTGGATTGGGCCGTGACCTCGATGGTGAGCTCTTCTGACTTTATTCCTAACGGTAGCTTGCGGTACAACCCAGGATTCCCAGGTCCTGTCGAGCCTGTCCCTCTCGTGTTGAAACGTAAACGGGACGAAGGCGGCGTAGGGTGTGATAGGCATAGTGGCAGTCCTGCTCGGGTGATTTTGGAGAGGCTTGAAGGAGCATTTCTCAAGCCTGAGAGCAAAAAAGCCAGGAAGAGAAGGAGAAGATTGGAGCGGGAGACCTTGGCCTGCCAACCAACTTGGGAACATCACCCCACACCGCCACGTTCGGCTCTAGAAGTACCTCAGGTGTCGAAATTCGAGCCAAAACCGCGGACCTGGCCACGCCAGGCGAATTCTGGGAGTGTGTCGGCTCTGCACTCATGGCCAGGAGCTGGCCCCGCCTTCAATCCCTACCAATTTTCGCACGCGTCTGATATGATTGGTGGGCGATTTCAGCGGCCCCCTGATTCACTTCCTCGGGTTCCCTTATCTCAGAGTGCAACCTTTGATAATGCGAATACCAGTATGAGGTCGGCACCGCTGGATCCCATCTTTCCCGTCCAAGCTTCCAACGTTCTCCCTGTCCAAGTTTCCAATGTTGAGCCCAATATTGGTGGCAGATTGCCCGCACGGCCACCGTTTAGTCATGGCCCCCTTGATCCTCACTCTTTGGACGGTCCTTTACTCCCCATGTCCCAGCCTGGACCCTCGCGTTCTCTGGTCGCTCAGGCTCCTTTAAAACTTCCAGCATCATGCGGTTCCAAGCAAGTTGCTTCGGGTCCCCCCGGTATAAAAAAAGTTCTACCCATTGGAATGAAGTCTCATCACATCCCAAATAACACCCATGGTTTATTTCATCGTACCACCTCGACCTCTGCTTCGGCTCCGGATCGCCGTCCTTACAGGTCTAATCCCTCACGTACGCTCGTCATAGAGCAACTACCGAAAAGCAAACGCAATCGAGAATTTATCTGGAACTGGTGCAAGAGAATATGCGGTAAGGCCCCCGTGAATCTGGAACTGGACACAAATGGGAAAGCGCTTGTCGAGTTTGAGAACGCGGAAATGGCGCGTGCATTATTTTCGAGCCCACGTTTCCAGAGTGACCCAGAACGAGCTGCGATCAGGGTGTGGTGGTATCGCCCTGATGGTCCGGGGCCTGCAGTTGACGATGGCGAGATCGAGGAGGGTGAGATCGAAGAGGACGAATCGAACAAGTGGCAGCCATTGACCAAGAAGGAGAAAAAGGCACAAAAGAAGGTAAACAAGAAGAGGGAACAGATGAAACAAAACCGAGAGTTGATCCCTGATGCTCAGGCGAAATCACGATTGAACGGAGGAGTTACTAGCAAAAGCGCCCATTTCGACCTCCAGCCCTCGATTGACTCCCCATTGTTACCCGCATTCGTATCCAGCGCGTTGGCTACATATTGTCCCAGCCCGTCTTTCACTGGCGACTGTAGCCCAACTGTTCCATCATGGGTTGCTGAGCCCGAATCATCTTTTCAGAGTTATCCTGCCTGTGGCTCGCCTAAAGCTATGGCTAGCTCTCCACTTGCTACTGGAGGCGATGACGACTGCGCCTCGATTGCATCGTCCCGACATGGATCTCCTTTGATCGTGTCTTCTATCCCAACCAAGGAAGCTGACGTCGATTCTATCTTAGAGGACATGGAATTGGAGTTGCCAACGAGCTCCCAGCTCCCGAATCGCGCTCAAACTGATGCGCCATCCTCGCAAGTTGTCACGCCGACTCTTCCCAAGAATGTCAAAGGGACAATGACGCCGACTGCGCCTGTCCCACGGCCTGCTCAACCACACCAACCAGCTCCGGCGTCCCGATTGAATATTCCTTCATTCTCGCTCAAACCTCCTGTTCAGGGTGTCGCTTCTGTTTCTTTCGAATGCACGCCTGCGCCGTCTTCGAACATCATCTCCGAACCACGTGCAATGAAGAACCCGCCAAAGGGCCCCAGTCATGCAAAACGGTCACTTCAGGCGCGACAGAAGGAGTTGGAAGAGAGGATTGCTCGCTCTAAATTGGAGCTCAGTAAAGCGAGTAGCGGAGCAGGACCAAACGATATATCATCGGAGAGTACATCCACTGGGACGTCCGCTCGTTCTGACACTGCCACGCTGAGCACGCCGACTTTACTGACGGAAGGCACGGATCCGGCCAAAGTGGCAGAGGAAGGTCATTTGCGTCGGTTGGTCCTTGAAAGTAAACGGAACAAGGCCCTTAACTCTACGGCTAATACTCAGACTATTATGTCCGACACTTCATCCGCCTTATCACACTCCGCTGAGACACCTTCAAACCTCTCACCCTTTACCGATGTTACCTTTCTTGTGTACTCTGGAACATCTAATTCTCCTGTCCCGTCCGTTGTATCTGGGAGCGTCAACTCTACCCCGGCTCCGAATGCCTTTGAGGACATGGCAGTTTCCTTCATCACCGAAGCCATCCAGACCACCAGACCACTTCCGCTCAAGCCATCTCCTGCAATGATGAAGCTGGAACTAGCTGCAAAACAGCGGTGGCTGGAGCAGCAGATCGCTGAGAGCAAGCTGCTCATGGCAAAATTGAACCTGGCACAAACGAAGCAAGAGAAGGATGTGATCCTACGCGTTATGCGAGAGCGGAGTCGGTGCGTGTTATGCACCTAGCCTGTATGGAAATCACAAGGACTACTAAGGGTTTCTTCAGATTGACGGAATCAGAGATGAAGCCGTCTGCAGTGTCAACCGAGAACCATCATCTTGATCGTTCTATTCTTCAGGCCACTGATATTCCCTCCCGAGTTCGTTGGCCAGAGACCACGGAAGATGCTGGAATTTTCATTGTCAGCGATGACGAGGAGGAGCTATGAAAATGTTTACTTCACTGTGCATTCTAGGTACCAAGATTTTCGAGGCAGCGGCGGTAGTGGCAAGTTTATGGATGGATGGAGAGGTGGACACCTGTTCTGCGACCGGTCTTGAAAGTATACGCATATTCAATACACAAGTCATTCTCCTCGCCGGATCAGTTGGTGCCTTTATATGAACATATCAACCAGGTGGGTTTCTTACTGTGCCAATTGAGTTAGGACTTGACCATTAATAGGAGCATGACCAGGTGAGGACAGTATTCAGGGCTCAGGTGTTGTTCCGTTGCGTGCCACCTTTCTTGACGTCTCAGATTATATTTCGGATGTCGGAGGAGGGGTTACTCTGGCCGCGTTGCTAGGGCATACACCCTTCCATCAGTACTGAACGAAAATAAGGAGGTCGGGCGAGAATCGAAATAATTTGTGCAATACAGAATCACTACTCAGTTTCAGTCCTCGTAAACTTCCGTGCAGTCTTGTTCGCCGCTGTATCCGAAATATGGAGTCCGCGATCCAACTACTTTCAACTTGGTTGTAATAAAGTATTTCTCCATTTCCTCGGGCCTTCACGGGTTACCGTAAGCTCGGTCTAGAAACTCCTCAAATGCTCAACCGAGTCCTACAAAGCACGTTGGTAATATCTATAGTTTATCAAACTTTATCCCATCATGATTTTCCGGAAGTGGTATGTACTTACTTCATGTTGCCGTAAAGTCATCAATTCGTAAACAGTCAACCTTGTTTCTAGGCAGAGGCTTCGCGGAACATTAGGCTCGCCGTCTACCACCCAAGGCTACCTACAGAATTATTCACAACCAGAGAATCTTGCGCTATCCTCTCCGTACCATGCATCAAGATGGCAATCCTATTTCCACGTTATCCGATGGAGAGAGTCGGCAGGATGTTCTCATGTCCGACACTCTTTGTTTATCTCTCCCTTTCACGCCTCTAAAGGACGATTTGGATTGTGTGGAAAGGCTCTCCTGCGGGAATGACGGCCACCCACATCTTCGGCTGTCATTTTTGTGGAATATTTTATACAGAGGATGCAGTCGAAACCATGGCTTGGCTGTCGAGACTTGGTTAGGAATCATCGAAGGGATCGAGGGGCTTGACGATCTGTGGATGTGGGAGGATGGCGACGAGGAGTGGTTGAGAAAGAATATTAAACGTCCCACGTTTTCGAAGGACTACACGTATGAAATCCTGCCGGAGGACTGGGAGCAGGCAGGAATGGCTCTGAAGAATCGCCTGTTCCACAAAAGGAACCGCGTGGTTATTCGTGACACCCCCGGTAATCGAGTTCGTATCATCGGTTGGAGGCTTCTGGTCTCCAGATATATGGCAAATGCCAACAAGAAACGCGGTCTGGCACCCCGACGTGACTCCGCCCTCGATGTTCGCGAGTGGTACACTTGCGTTCACGACTTATTCCATTTTTTCAATCTCAATCACGACGAACTTCGCGCCACTTTCTTTCCGTCTTTGCGGGGCGACCGTCACCAGTGTGCTACTGATCTGGGCATGATCAGCGAATGGGCCATGATGATGTCGAAGCTCCATCTACAGGATGAATTTGTTGCCATTTGCAAGAACATGTGTGGTTGTGATGTTTGCGCAAACAGGTATGGATTCTAGTTCATGACAGCATTTGGAGCTCATTGTTCACTGCAGAATTGGGGAGATAACGTTTTGTAACCCGGGTCATTTTTTCGGAGAGTTCACTTCTATCGAAGTTGCTCCGCCACCGTCGTCCGGGGACATATCCATGACTATAATAGATGAAAGACCCTCGGTATCTCTAGTGCTCTCGTGGATTCTTTACGAGCATGCTTTACTGGACGAGGACGTGGAGCCGACTATCACCCCAGTACTCATGCTCATCGAGGGTGCGAGTATTGATGACTTACTTGACTTGTGGTCCTTGGCCGATGAACAGGAAGAGTGGTTGAGACAACAAATCGTTGTCGGGCATCCAGATCAATCATATTTGTCGTGGATTAACGATTATCCTGAAAGTTGGCGAGCGTCTATCTCGCTGTTGACTTCCAATGACTGGCAGACTCTCCACGATGCTATCACCAGGCGACGCAATGCACTTTTAACTCATAATATCACGTCCACTCGAAGACCGTTATCATTTCCTGAAGACGCCCGTCTCTGGATTGGCGCTGTATTATGGATGCTCTTGGATGATCTTTGTGGTATGACTTATCACTCCCCTATGACCTGGTTCGATGCTTGGGATGATTCAGAACTGGTTATGAGCCAAATCGACCTGCCTCCTATAAGGCCTACGCCTGTTTCTGAAAAGTTTCGCCGTGCAGTTGCGGCTTCCGGACATGACTGCTATTCGGCATATTCTGAATATCTGGACTGGTATGCATCGGTAATTTCGTGGATGCAGGGCCTGGTTGATATTAGCGTGATTCCCCTTGAAGCCGCCGATCCGGTGGAGGAACGTGATTGCATTGTTTGCGCTGGCATTACTCACCTGGAGGAGGTTCTCGTGCAAATGAGGCCATCAGTCGACATAACGATGTTGTGTACAAGTTTGGCCAATTGGAGTACTCACATCCATCCCTGGCATGATCCAATGGGATGGTCAGCTGCCAACAAGGATAGTCTCCTGCGAGTACTCCGTGAGGCAACAAACTTGAATGAGAATGATGTACAAGTGGGGCGCTTGATGTATCCTGTGAGTGGAAACTTTGCATTGCTAGTGCTTTAGTAATTATCTAAAAAAATTCACTCTCAAGAGGCTGACCCTTTATGCAATGGCACATCTCAAGTGTTGCGGAACAAACACCAGGTTTTCTTTTTCACGTTCACTTACTGTAAACTGTGTCTAATGACTGCAATAGACTCTTAGGTACCTTACGCCAATCGCTCGAGACATGGAGATCATGGGATGATATGACCGGCCTTCTGAACCATCAAGTCACGAGTAAAGGCCTCATGGACATGCTCCGAAATTCTGAATATGTATGTGGTGGAGCACATGAGTACTTTGTGTGCAAGCTGACCATTTATAGTTCGGAGAGAGCTGTTGTGTCTTGCCGTATTCGAGTGGGGCCTGCGATGATCCAGAAGACCTAGAACGGATACTGTTCCTGGACATAATGGGCATCTACACCCGTCTAGAAGCTGCTTTGGTTACTCAAGATGATTTTCAAGCATTTGTTTCACACCGTGGTCCCAGAGCACAGTCTCTTCTTAATACAATGCAAGAGGTGAGTGCTATTAAACCTATACCATGTCAGAATACAGATGTGCTTTAGCTCTTGGATGTTCCCAATCTTGACAAACATCTGAAGCAAATCCTGGTAACTGCAATAGTGAGATTATCTTATGACTCACGTCTGCATCCAGAATGCTTGGTTGTGAAAGGCATGCAAAGGTTGTTGAATGATGGTCGAGTTGCATTTGGATCATTTGGGGATGTTTGGAAGGGGATGTTACGGGGTGAGGTGGTTGCTGTCAAGGTATTGAGGGTGCATCAAAACTCTGACCTGATGAAAGTTTTGAAGGTAAATTTGATTATATCCTATCTTTGGCAATTTGTTGACCTGCTGAGAATGGCTTGCTCTCTAGAACTGTTTGCGTGAGGCTGTTATCTGGCGGCAGTTATTGCATCCAAATGTGCTTCCATTCTATGGTGTTTGCTATTTGGATGATGAGAAATTTCAAATATCTCTCATTTCTCCGTGGATGGAGAATGGCAATATTATGACATATCTTGAATCAGAACCTCAAGTGGATCGTGTTCGTTTGGTCAGTGTTCCATCAATATTTAACCATGGTCTAACAGAATTTCCAATACCAGGTGTGTGACATTGCCTCAGGTCTTGAATATCTGCACTCTTTGAAGATCATACATGATGACTTGAAAGGAGTAATTTCCATTACCTTGTGTGGTATTGAGCATTCTGACAGATATTGGTTTAGGCCAACATATTTGTTACATCTTCTTGCAGAGCATGTCTAGCAGATTTTGGTCTTACTGTTGTTAGAGACAGCCAGATGGCCTGGGTTCCTACAGCTCATGGAGGAATGATGGATTGGCGATCCTCTGAAGTCCTGGTTCAAAATACCCAGTCAGCTTTACTTTCTACAGCTCCTGGGGGAACACTACGATGGCAAGCCCCTGAACTTCTAGATCCAGAGAATGGATCAAAAAGTACTTTTGCATCGGATATTTATTCCTTTGCATGTGTTTGCTATGAGGTCAGCATCATTACTGTTTACTGTGTCCTTGTCTGTGGTTGAAATTTCATTGATATAGGTATTTTCTGGAAAGATACCCTTCTATGAAGAGCCAAAAGATGCACAAGTCTTCTTCAATGTCTTGAAAGGCAACAGACCTATACAACCTCCAGATGATATTGGCATCCTGTTTGGTTTGGATGATGACATGTGGAGCCTTATTGGGGAATGCTGGAAGATGCCTCCTTCTACTCGGCTTACAGCTAGCCAGGTTGTGTCTTACCTCCAGAGTAGATTAGAGGGAGTCCCTGATGAGAGGCTGCCTTCACCTCCTTCACGTTTTTGGTCATCACAACATCCATCACCTTTTGACTTTGCTGACCTGCTTCTGCATTATTCCTCACATTCAGTAGGTCCTTCATATTGTCCTGTTCTGGCTTCAACCTCATCTTTGATGTAGACATTATGAATCCACCAGAAGGTTTTATGGATTGGAATCAATTTGCTCCATATTTTGTGTGATAGTCTACTTGATGATCACAAAACTTGCAATACACTGCTGGCACTGCAATATTTTGTACAATACCAAGATTGATAGATTGTTAAACTGTTGTCCCAATTCAGTGAAATGTTAGCATCTGATCAACTGTAAAATACAAGCCAAATGTCAAGTTCTGCTTGGATTTAGCATGCAGCAATTTTTGATTTTTTTGGCAAGATTTCCATGGTGGAAAATCTTACTAGGCACTCCACATGTTTGCAAGTATATTGACTATATATTTACTAAGACTATTACTAATTAGTCTAGATAAGTCTAGTTCTCCACTTGAGTGGTGGATTTAGTGTTGCCAAAGTTTGGTTTAATCTACTTTTAGCCAAACCAAACTGAACCATTTGCTCAGTTCAGCAAACCAGAACCAGAACCACATAGAACTGTTCCATGTAGTTTGGACCTTTGATACTCAGAGGGTCCATGTGAGAACTGTGAGGGGTGAGGTCTGGGTCTCCAAAGCCACTCAAGAGGGCTCTGCTTCAAAGTGAAAGGGGTGAAAGAATGTCTGGTTTGTCTCTATTTACCAGACTCTTTATGTACTGAAGAAAATGACTAAATCAGGAAATAAACTGGGACTTAGCTGTGATACAAGTGGCTCACTGTTCAGTCTGTGTCTGGATACAGTTTGAACCACAAACCAACCTCCTCCACCCTAAATTTCTCCTCACAACCCCAGGCCCACATTAATTTATGCAGCACAGTGGCTTGTGAGGTGGAGTGGCCTTTATCTCCACTGTCCTTGCCCTGATATGGGCCATTGCAATGGGTCTCAGTCCTTGTTTGTTATATCTATCTTTGTACTCATAGGCATCTGCACAGGTAACTCCCAGGTATTTTTCAGCTACCTGTACCCCAACCCATGGAAACCTATATCCAAAATGCAGGTAATGGTATTCTTGTGGGTTTTTTATTCAGCCTACAGGTTGTGCAGGTATCAAGGAGGGTTGTGGATAGCACGACAACCCACAGTTAAATAATAATATATTATTATTATTTAAAATTCAATCAATGGTGCCCTGCCCTGCCCCTTCCCATCCTTCATGTTTGTTACGTTTTTCAACTCCGCAACTCCGATCCTGACTCCATTACCCACGATGACGATTCCACTTTACCATACCTTCCTTTTTCGTTCCCCTTTACCTTTTGTCTTCTTTTGGACATTGTTGTTTATTCTTGTCCTTGTTCTCTTTTCTTCCTTTCTTCTTCTAGAACAATCCAGACCGACCATGGACACATCCCCACGTTACCTTGCTGTACCCGAATAGTCTCCTTGCCGACGGACATCATCGCTATTGTCTTTTCCCTCGCCCTGACATATTGTTGACTTCATCCCACGACAAACCGATTTACAATGGCTGTACTCCCAACACAGCTAATTACCGTAATCATCATTGGCAGCATCGCCATCACCTTCCTGATCGGTTTTTACCTTGTTATGTTCTATCTTTGGCATCAGTACCGAAACCCTTCCACCATTGATACTTCTGACTTCCACCTCAACAATATATCGACACGTAATTGACAATTGCCATTCCCGGATATTTGGTTTCCATATTCGTACCCTGTGCCCACCATTATCCTCCCTGACGATCCGACGACATTCCTCACCTGCATGCGAACTCTGAACAATCCCCGATCACAAGACATTTCACTGTTCTCTCTAATCCGACCATTGCCGAAGCACATTCTTTTGGACTTTGACCACAGACCATACGACTTCCCAAACAGTGAACCAACCCCTATCGCATATTGTTCGCACGACACCGCTTCAATGCAGTACCCGACGACTTGTTCCCACAGCTTGTCACTCGTGCCATGACTCGAAACCTGGACCCACATTCATTTACCCTTTTCCATCTATAACCTTGATATCTCCCACACTCGTTTACAACAATACCCTTTCTTGGATGAATACCAACATCAGGTGGACTGCATTGTTCCACAGACAGGACAAGACATCACCCCTCGATACGTCATTGACACAGACATCGTCATCCGGTACAGCTTATGCTGTTCACATGTCTGACCTCGACTATCCCACCATCCTAGTTGGTTTTCCCTCCATACATTCCTTTGTTTTCCTTTATACCGACCTTGTCGCTATGTCCCTGCTACCTCAAGACACTCTCATCACCAATCCTACACTGGACGATACCCATCTTCGACCCGACCATGCAATGCACTTGCCAAACTGCGTACTTGCCCATTACAGCAAGTGTAGACCCCGAATTGGCAATTCTGCATGTCACATGATCCGATGACAAATCATCCGAGTCATCTGGACCTCTTCTATCCTCAACGACACCCGGGCCTCCAGTTGGATCGCGAGAACATCGACATGAGGACGCCTCATGTATGCCTCATGGTGAACACATGGTAGAGTTGGACATGTTGTGGCTTCATGGTTGTATTCCTATTTACCTCCCCTCAAGACCAGCCACTATATGTACTGTTCTTGTTGTTGGTTCGGACTTTTTCTTCTTTTCCTTTCCTTACGTTTAGTCTGGTTCTTGGGGCAGACTCATCTTGTTTTGGGTAACCCCCACGGCTCGCAATGACACTAGACCTTGACCCCCCCTGTTAGCAGTGTTGTCTTAGCTGTAAGCAACAATGAAAGCTGCTGTTCTCCCCTCTGGAAGCCGATCCCCTGTTAAGTTGATTGTTGCCGGAGCCCGCTGCAGAAGCGATCCGTAACAGCCACCCAAGGAATTTGAAAGTTAGAAGTGAATGTACAGACAGGTTCAGACTTGGTAAATATGCTTATCTTGAGTTATCATCTTCACTGGTGAAATTTGCTTGATGTCACACATCACCACCACTTGTGGTGAATTGGCCAATTCACCAGCATGCACACCCACTGGAGAATTGACCAAATTGGTACAGTATCTTAGCTGTGATTAGTGTTGCTATTCTATGGCAAAATGTTTTCAAATTGCTGATCAGTAATGCATATTGATTTTGATTTTTGTCTTGCCATAATGTGAATATGAATGCCCTTGAAATTCCACTAATAATATGAGATACTTTAAGTTTCCCATGACCGAATTTGACTCGAGCGCTGTGCTGCTGACTCAGCAGCCAAATAGCTTACCAACGTGCAAACAAGCGCTTAACTGCACCCTTCTCCCTTACCATCATCACCAGCGCCCGCATCACCAGCATCCTACATCGTAAGTACCAGAGTATTTTACCTTTCCGTTCCCTCCTGCTCACCACTGCCTACTTATATCCTTATCGACCCACAATCGCGTTTTCGGCGTTTCTGTTCGACTCCCTCAATCCCTCACGATCTCTGGCGATACCGTTTATCTGTCACCTGTTCCGTCCCTTTCCAACGACTTTAGATCTCGTTTAACTTTATAATGGCCCTCAAACGCATTAACAAGGCATGGCTATATCTCTTCTGCGATCCAGTTGGACGGGCTCATCGGTTTAACTAATATCTCCTGATACACCAGGAATTGATTGACCTTGGACGTGACCCACCTTCTTCATGCAGCGCTGGCCCAACCGGTGACAACATGTTCCAATGGCAAGCAACGATCATGGGCCCTGTTGGTTGCACCTTCTTCATTGTCACGCATTTACTGACTCGTGTGACTTTTTGTGACTAGGGTGACTCACCATATGCAGGGGGCGTTTTTTTCCTCTCGATCACGTTCCCCACGGACTACCCGTTCAAACCGCCCAAGGTCAGCTTCACGACAAGGATATACCATCCCAATATCAATGCGAATGGATCTATCTGCCTTGACATCCTGAGGGATCAGTGGTCCCCTGCTTTGACGATTTCGAAAGGTGCGCATGCCACCGACCGGGCGCGAATCATGTTTAAGCTCACGTGCGGTCCATTGTAGTTCTACTTTCTATCTGTTCAATGTTGACCGACCCGAATCCCGATGATCCTTTGGTTCCTGATATTGCACACTTGTACAAGACTGATCGCACCCGCTACGAGGCAACAGCTAGAGAGTGGACCAGGAAGTGCGTTGGTTCTGTTTTACTTAACTGCGAAGGGATCGCCGTGCTGATTGAGGATCGTTGATCCAGACACGCTATGTAGGCGTATTCAAAGACCTTGCAAATTCCCGACTACAAGCAGAGTGGCTTGGTAGATTTGGTGCAAGTGTACAATTTCCCTTTCTTACATGTGGCCCATTGTGCAGTAGTCTCCGTTCATTGTCATTTTTGTGAACACAATTCAGATTCAATCGACTTTGTTTCCCCAGTCTTTTTGTTTCAATGTGACACATGACTGAAGGACTTGCGCAATGGCATGGATTCATTAATATTACAACGACAAGCGGCGGCAGGATTGCAATATTCTGTAGATTTCCAACCCGCATGGCAACAGAGTCCAGACAGCGGACATTACCGGATCCCGACTCGGACATCAACTAACTTATCAACTATAAGTTTGCACAACAACGGAAGTCGGTGCAGAGACGAACCCGCGGATTCAAATGGTCGAATGGAAATATGGACAGTCCTCGAAAATCGGGTACTTTTGTCATGATTGAAAAAACTTTGAAAAAAATGGAGTTAATGAAGCTCACAAACAACGGTCACGTGATGACGACTACAAATCTCAATAAAATAACTAGACGACTTATTCATGGAAGAATGCCCGGGCCAGTGCTGTAAGAAACTCTGAACCACTGGGTTATTATTAATCGATATTAATCACTGAGTACTACTAAGTACTGAGCGCTGAGCCGCGAAGCATGATCGGAAAGCCCTGTAAAATTTGAACGCCACAATCACAGGGTTGCCAAACCGAAACAACATGTCTCCGCAATGTTGTGAAACTCACTGTAAGTAATGGTCGGTCGTTGCTTTTTACCAAAGAAAGTCAAGAACTCGGATCTGGAGTCAACTGGAACATATTCAATACCATGTAAGCGCTTACAATTATTGTACGTGATGAAAATTGCTGACCCTGAACCTCGGAACGGATGAGTCTCGAAAAGGTCCTCACACAGTCATTAGCTTGAGGTTGCTACCCTCAGCTGAATGCCGCCCAATGGACCTCAAACAGATTAGATAGCCGAATCCGCCTTCAGGAACGATAGCGGCGTGCAGACATTACGTGGTTAACACCGCCTTCTCGAACATTGCATCGTCGTAGGCTCTTGCAAATTTCGCTGTGCATTCGCCCAGTCCGCCACCGCTAGTCTTTCCCGAGATCTCCATCTATTCATTGAATTATTAGGTACTTCTCGGCATGGCCCATCCTAGTGCGTTCTAATCTGTGCATTGCCGCGAGTTCGCTACCGAAAGGTGAACAGAATTCAATGCTGACTCTAGGAATATCTCAGCGCTGGGCTTTGCACCGCCGATGCGCTCTCTACAGGCGTGTTCACATGCCGAGAACGCCATTCTTTGTTAGCCTTTGTCGTCCCGGAGGTTTCCAAACTTTCCGTTCCGTTGCTTTTCGTCCCGGTGCAGCTCTGAGTTCCTCCTACTCGCTAAAATGCATCGCCGATGTATCCTATGGTTACAGTCTACCTATATATACGGAATGCGTGCCGCGTCGAGAAACCATCGTAAGTATCCAACGGAATCAAATCGACTCACCGGCCAACATGCACACCAGTAACCCGTACGCCCAAGGCTGGTTATACGGCGGAAACGACGCCAACAATTCACAAACACCAATATCAATATTCGGAGCTCTGCCAGCTCCATTTCCATCAGTCTCTTCGTTTATTACATTCCAATTCACTTTCTTCAATCCTACCATTCTTAACTGTGCTGTTCTGGGTCCCGACTCTCACCCATACTTTCGCGTCTCCACGGACGCGTCTGCGCCTGGATATACTTTCTTGACGAACAACCAAGGCAGAAACGTGGCCATTATCGAATGGCAAGCCCACCCCGCTGTCGAGGTACAGGGACTATGTTCAAAGCGAGCCGTCAACCAATGGCTAGGGCTATCTCCAGATAAACGGTGTGTAAATTATCGTGTAATTATAACTTTTTCTTTCGGCCCATACCTCTTCGCCAGATCTCGGATGATGGACGTCCGCGGTGCCCGGTGCACTTGGACGCCTTGCACTGACTCTATCTGCGTGAGTACAAAACCCATCCCTCGCCGCCCCCATTCGCCTGCAACTCAGGCATTGACTCATCCCATCAATTACAGTTATACGCCAGCAGCTCACCGGCTCCGGAACTGATAGCTCGAATTACAAAGGCCAAGAACGGCATCATGCTCGAAGTCGCTGCACAGGTGATACAACTAGGCTTACTGGAAGCTTGCTTGACGGCGACGGTACTGCTGCAATGTGGTACCAACATCGACTGACTGATCGGGACTCGGATAGCCTTATCTAAGCAATGAATAATAATAAATGGCTGGCCCCATTGATTCTTCCCACCCGTAATCAATTGTATACACTGCTTATAAGTAGTAGTGTAGTAACACCCAAAAAATTTCTTTTACGAAAGGCACAGCCATCCGCAGACTCTCCAAATAGAAATTTGACCAAACCGCATCAAACCTTATTTGACGCAGTGCTCGAGCTAACGTTCCTGTCAACTATTAGTAATAAAGTCGACAACTAAGCAGCCCTCGGGGCATTTGTCAGAACCAACGCCTAGCGAGACTCTATTCCAAACATTATATATATATTAGTACATGTCCCGAGCCAATCTTACCCATGTATAAAGACAGTCTCGTGCTCCATCATGGTATCATGCGACCTCGATGGCCTGTATAAACTTTTGGTACGCCGTCGAATGTAAATGGCGCATTTTCGTGGCTTCGTCCACCACGCCAACCTGAATCTGTGATTGAGGCTTTTTTTTCGTTTTTTGAAAATCGGGAGTATTGGTAAGTACAATGAACCCACCCAACCCCCCTGGGTGTATATGAAGTAACACGTACCAAGGCGAGGGGCTGCACCTTGTCAAGGCGGAGCATCAGACCGGAAATCATCACAGCGAGTGCTACGTTATGTCTCGCATCTGAACGGTCTCGTAGAACATCGGGTAAAATCCCGATGAGCTTCGGTATGTGCCGAACGAGCTCCAACGCCTCCGGAGCGTCAGGTTCCGCATCTTGATCCCGCAGTTCGGGAAGGCGTGTCATGATATGAACGTAGTCCAGGAAAGCCTGGCAGAGAGTGTCATCACGTCAAGACGTTTTTGCGTAAGATGGGTGACATAAAATTTTCATGCCTTGCCGCGGACGTGCCACCCATCTACTGCGTGACCGGCAATCCTAACGAAGAGATTCTTCAGCAAATTCAGGTCTTGTCTTATGACAGCATCCGGTGCTAGTTCGAGAACTGCCAGTTCGTGCGCGGAATTGAAGAGCCCCGCCTCCACGTAGAGCTCGTATGCTTCCCAAACATCCCCATTATCGAGAGCATGGATAGCCTGGGAATTTGTGTGTTATCACAACATGAAGATACGTGGATGACATTCTGTTACCTTTGCCTCGTTGATCCATGGGACGGGAATTTTCAAGCTCCCAACCAGCCCAGACGTCATCCACTCGTCCAAGCTGCTAGCAGAGCGGGAAAGCAGATCTCTAATAGCCTTTTCCCTCCTAAATAACCAGTTACGACTGATATGACGCAATGTACATGAAAACAAACGCACCCTACGGACCCTTCGATGTGCAATAAGACAAAAGCCGCCTCCTGAATCATACCGATTTGTTCAAGTTGGAAGGCATAGCTACTCGCCAGAATATCAGCGCTAGGACTATGTCCTTCAATGTGTATTTCTTCATCCTCGCCCCTTTCCATGTCCGCATCAACCCCAGGGTCTCCGCGGTCTGCGAAATCGCGAACACGCATACACCGCGAAAGGAGGATGTACAGATGCCACGGGAGAGAATAGTCGATTGGCGATGGTCCAAAGGAGAATGGGGCAAGGATTTCTGATAGAGAGCAGGCGGGGTCAGCGTGGAGTTTGATAAGGGAGAACAACGCGTCTGGAGGGGGTATAGTAGAGGGTAGTCGCCAACGTGATGGGATCGCGGTAAGTAATGGATATTCTTTGTATGAAGGGTGAGGTGGTGTCGTGCGATTGGGTGATTCTCTCCATAGCCGACAATAAGACTGGAAAACTTGAGCGATGGGTGCATCTTGTGGTTCAGAGAACCAGAGGTGTAAGCCAAAAGTGCGCTTCCAGTCTAATCCCTTGACAAGATCGATGTCGGAACAACGTTCAATCCCGGTACCCTTGGAGCCTTCCACCACGTCAACGACCCCAGCCAGCAGAGTGTAAATTTTTCGGATGCTGGTGTCAATGTGAGCGTCAATGCGCTGGTCTCGCCATATCTGCAGCTGTTCTTGTAGATCCTCCTGGAAATCGGGATCACCCGCACCCTGCGAGATCAATGTTGCAAGCTTCACGTTACCGCCATCCATTGCTGTCTCACATGCTTTCTCCACTTGATTACCAGTCAGGAGGGTGTATGCGAGGGCTGCTGACCCTGCCTCCGGATGTTCTTTTAGATCGGCCTCGACTGCTGGCATCACAGCTTCCTCGAGCCATGCAGAAAGGGCGGCTTTTCGGCGCAAAGGAACAATGCGATTGCGAATGTCTATTGTTATCGAATCACCCAGGTGCAGATCGAGGTTGTCAAAGAGTGCATGACCTAGACGGAATAAAGATGCGTCATAGCAGCGATCCGACTGTGAAAAGAGCGAGACGAAGGAGGAAAATCGTAGTTCACTGGATGGGTTGGCGAAAGGTATCCCAACTTCATCAGGCTCGATAGGAGAGTTGCTCAGGTGATGTTGGAGCAATGTAGAGGTTCGGTCGGCCACAGTGTCGTCTGATGCTGAGAAAACGGGTACCCTGGTGATCGTGACTATGGAGGAATTTGCCGAAGCGTGACTAAGAAATGGGGATTAACAAATGTGCACGATTGGCAGTCGTAAATACGACTTACGTCGTGCTTGATGGACCGCAGAGTTCACCAAGGTGGACCAGAACGCCCATCGGGCCCCAAGCTGCTCGGAATGAGCGCCCTAATGCCAACCCAGAATCAACCATTGCGCCTTCATTGCCACTGACGGCAGATGCAGAACTCTCCACGCGCGCATACTTTCGAGATGGCCGGTAAGGAAGGGGATCAATGTCATGTGCAAATGATGCTCGCTAAAAACAATATGTATTGCTTTAAGAATATCCATAACCGAGTACGCGAACCGAACGACACACCTCCCGCGACTCAAAACGAATGCCATCACCATCAGAGTCCCTGCTATGTTTTCGATTCAGAGACTGAGGTACCACTAGCCGTGAACGCTGTGGCTGATCCAACGCCTTCAAAGCTGCGACTTCTTCTGGGATGCGGAACAATGATGTTTGCATGACATGCATCTTTTGTGGATCGACACCGATATGCTGCGCCCACGGAATGACGGTGGGATCTGTGCGGGCTCTGGCAGAAGGCGGTGTCCTCGAAGGCGCTGGTGAGGTGCGAATTTCGTGCACCATGTCAGAAGAGCTCGATTCTGATGATTCCTCATCGGTGTCGTCTTCCTCCTCGACCACTGGTTCGGGAGAAGAGCTAGATTGAACCTCCTGTTCGACATCGGAATGGCTGTCGTCCTCCGTGTCGCTGTCGTCGCTGGTATGCGCACTAAACCGAGCCATTAATATTGTTCTGGTTAACCTGAAATAACAAAAATAAAGCAGGTCCGCCGGAGTTTGAAAATTTTCTACTCTAAATGTCCGGATGATATAGTCAAGTTCGCAGTGGACGGAGTACTGCCGTCAGTAGTGGACTAAGTCTTGGGTCAGAATTGTTTAAATAATGTCTCTTTGTCCTTTGATCTAGTAGGCTATGGGCCTATGGCTATAGTGCGGGTTGCCGTCACGGTACACGTGGGATCGTGATAGAATTCGGGAGGCTGTTCACACACCTTTCTATTGGCACTGGCCTGGTCAACCCAACCCCTTCTGACCTGGCCATTTGCTGATCCTCTTTACCGCGCACGATGTCGTATGCTGCCGGATTGGACCCTCAGCCTCTTTTGCAAGAATACCAGGTTGAACCATTGTCGCTTGATACTGGTGAAGCGGAAGCAAGGTTTTGACCAGCACATCCTTGGTCCCTAGAACGATTTTGATTTGATTTCTTTGCGTCCAGGCAGCTTCGTGTCCCTGAGACACTTGTTGAGGATATTTTATCTCCAGGCGAGATTAATGCGAAATCCGAGGCATTACACCAGTGTGTTGTTCATCAGAGTTATTATTAAAAATCCATCTTGAACAAATAAAAATTGCATTAGATCTAACTCAACCACGATACGGCCGAGCTCTCTTCACCGGTATATGCCCCCCATCCGTCTCTGAAAACAACTCGCCCTGATCACTATCAAGGAGTCAGGAAAATTACATTGCCCAGAAATGATGTTGCACTTCCTCCTGGCCTGCCCGGCAGGCAGAGCCCATTGAACATGTACATACGAGTGGTCTCATGCATTCTTGCTGGTCTTCTTGTTGTGATTGGCCACCACTTGCTCTATCAGCGCCTCGACGGCAAACTCGTAGGTTCCAACAGCTGGACGATAGCTGGCCACCAGGTACACTCCCAGCAGCTGGTCGCCTTCGTCGCCACCGCGGTGGTGTTCCTCTCCAAGACCTTTTTCAGCATGTGCATTGCAAAGGCATTCGATCAGCGGCTTTGGTTCACCGCTAGTCGGAAGATGATCAAGGTCGGCACGTTCGAGGCTCTGTTCAGCGTGCCCAACGACCCTGCTGCGTTTTTCAATTTGGAGATGCTGGTCAGGGCTAAGACTGCCACATTCTTAGCAGCGCTTGCATGGTGTCTTCCGCTTGCTGTGATCGCCGTTCCGGGAGCGCTCAGAATCGAAAGCTCGTCAAGCGTTTCCGAGAGAACTGTTGCCGTACCCACTGTCAATCTCAATCCAGAAGCGAATCAACTTGATTCATTGGCCTTCTATAATCCTCTCCGTGTGTAAACTCCTTGTGGTCTAACATCGTCATTTGATCTCTGGAAACAAATTCACTAGGGGCTTATTCTGCTCCGTCATCTTATATGTTGACGGTTGCAGCCCGAACATTGACGGCGGGGCAGATTGCAGCTTGGCCGAGTCCTTGCGGGCCCGACTGCGCTTACAACCTATCTTTTTTTGGCCCATCTTTCAACTGCAGTGCTGCTTTTTCCAACCAGACCGGGACCGCCACCCTTCGCTGGCAAGCCTCTTCCCAATCAGGAAATACGTCCGACATACTATCGATGCAGTGGCTGAGTGACTTGGATGGCCCCACGCAGTCCTTCTCGGATTGCATCTCGTACAATTCGACGTATAACATTTCCGTGGAGTTTAACAGCGGCATTCAGCGCGTGAACCTTCAGAGTGTAACGTTGCAGTCTACATTTGGCACGCAGAACCCATTGAGTGATTGGGGACCCCCTTCTGGCAATGGGGCAGGGAATCCTGAAGGTGAGGTGGTTAATGTCCTGCGTGCACTGGAGTTGACTCGTTCTGTGTGTAAGGGTATGCATTGTTAGCGGCAATTAAGGATTCGGTAGCGATCGCTGTCGCTGGTAGCGTCAGCTTCTCAGGCCAAACTGGCATCGACCCCATTGGTACCCTCGTGCTTTACAGCGCTCTCCCCTCCTACGGCAATCTGTCCGCCTCGTCCTCCGACAACGGTGCCACCCTCGTCTTCCCACAGACTGTCCCAGAATTTATGGAAGAGCTGTTGCACAACGTCACCATTAGCCTCATGTCGGCCGCTTTGTGGAACACGTCGACGATCGCTTCCGTGCGAGCAACGGCCAACATCTACGCGTACGATCCCAGGACGCTATGGGCCGGGTACGGCGCTTGCATTGGCGCGACTCTGGTCGCGGTGGCGATCGGTGTGGGTGCGGTGCGGTCGAACGGCGGGAGCGGAAATCGGTCATTCTCGTTATTGGTCGCGAGCACGAGGAACCCACGGCTTGACAGTGTTTTCTTGGTGAATGATGATGTGAAAAGGCTGGACGAGGTGAGGGAAACGAGATTGAGGTTTAGTCGACTTGACGGAGACGGTGGACGGAGGTGGGCGTTTGGGACGGCTGGGGATTTCGAACAGTCGTGGAATGGACCTGAAGCTTGAACGTTTACGTGCAGATTGGTAGATGAGCATCTGATCCAAATGCTTCCAAATCACTGAGGAGCCCATCTCTGGCCGTTGGAACATCTTGACAGCTTTTGAAACCTCCTGCATTTTGCTCTGAGGTTCTCCCGTCTTTTATAACAGCAACAGCTTTTAGCTCACCTTGAAAATTTAGGGCTACCAGGAGTCATACAGCCTGAGTTGCAGACTTGTTGACCACAAATTGTGGTGAGAGAATGAAGTTGGACGTAGATTGACAGCCTGATGGAGGTTATACAGTGCACAAGCTATCTATAAAAGATTTCTGTCATTGCTGTTTGCAAAAGTGTTGGCACATCACGTGATTTTCATAAAAGTATGCATAACTATGTTTGATTTATTTCTTGATAAATATGCATCAGAGCACTACAACTTGTATGTAAAACTTGTGGAGGTTATTTTTCTGCATGGAATGGCTGAACTAAAATAAGAATTTGACGTATAAATAATTTGAAATACCTAAATTACTCCAAAATCACTGTTTGAATTTTTATGAGTCATTTAGTCCAGATTCATGTTTAGTTATATGCTAGAAAAGTAGCATGTAATGTTCTTGATGGTTTTGCAAAGAAAATTTACCATTTCAAATCTGGGTTCAAGAATTATAAATATCTTGAGTTAATCAATATCGTGTTATTGGACTACACATAATTCACAGGATTAATCTTGGTTCATATCTATACAAAACTACAAAGAACATTACATGCTACTTTTCTAGCATATAACTAAACATGAGTCTGGACTAAATGACTCATAAAAATTCAAACAGTGATTTTGGAGTAATTTGGGTATTTCAAATTATTTATATGTCAAATTCTTATTTTAGTTCAGCCATTCCATGCAGAAAAATAATCTCTACATACAAGTTGTAGTGCTCTGATGCATATTTATCAAGAAATAAATCAAACATAGTTATGTGGGTGGTGTGTTCTATTTGACACCTGGGTTGCACCAAACTTCCCACACACCCTTTGCCTTATATAGTGATAGCCAAGTAAAATATTTTCAATGAATCAATTTTAACTCAAGTACTACTGGTGATAAAATAACTGAAAAATCATGTATCTGTTGATATGGAGACTAGTGATGGACAGGTTCAGTTCGGTCCAGTTCAGGCCAAAAAAATCCGAACCTTGAACTGAACCTAAGGTTCAGTTCAGTCAATACACTGAACCTTGAACTGAACCTTAGGTTCAGGTTCTGTTACGGATCGCTTCTGCAGCGGGCTCCGGCAACAATCAACTTAACAGGGGATCGGCTTCCAGAGGGGAGAACAGCAGCTTTCATTGTTGCTTACAGCTAAGACAACACTGCTAACAGGGGGGGTCAAGGTCTAGTGTCATTGCGAGCCGTGGGGGTTACCCAAAACAAGATGAGTCTGCCCCAAGAACCAGACTAAACGTAAAGAAAGGAAAAGAAGAAAAAGTCCGAACCAACAACAAGAACAGTATATATAGTGGCTGGTCTTGAGGGGAGGTAAATAGAAATACAACCATGAAGCCATAACATGTCCAACTCTACCATGTGTTCACCATGAGGCGTACATGAGGCGTCCTCATGTCGATGTTCTCGCGATCCAACTGGAGGCCCGGGTGTCATTGAGGAATAGAGGGGGTCCGGATGACTCGGATGATTTGTCATCGGATCATGTGATGTGCAGAATTGCCTATTCGGGGTCTACACTTGCTGTAACAGGCAAGTGTGCAGTCTGGCAAGTGCGTTGCACGGTCGGGTCGAAGATGGGTATCGTCCAGTGTGGGGTTGGTGATGAGAGTGTCTTGAGGTGGTGTGGATGTAGTGGCAAGGTCGGCATGAAAGAAAACAAAGGAATATGTGGAAGGAAAACCAACTAGGACGGTGGGCTAGTCAAGGTCAGACATGTGAACAGCACAAGCTGTACCAGATGACGATGTCTGTGTTGATGACATATCGAGGAGCGATGTCTTGTCCTGTCTGTGGAACAATGCAGTCCACCTGATGTCGGTATTCATCCAAGAAAGGGTATTGTTGTAAACGAGTGTGGGAGATATCAAGGTTATAGATGGAAAAGGGTAAATGAATGTGGGTCCAAGTTTCGAGTCATGGGCACAGGTGACAAGCTGTGGGAACAAGTCGTCGGGTACTGCATTGAAGCGGTGTCGTGCGAACAATATACGATAGGGGTTGGTTCACTGTTTGGGAAGTCGTATGGTCTGTGGTCGAAGTCCAAAAGAATGTGCTTCGGCAATGGTCGGATTAGAGAGAACAGTGAAATGTCCTGTGATCGAGGATTGTCCAGGGCATGCGTGCAGGTGAGGAATGTCGTCGGATCGTCAGGGAGGATAATGGTAGGCACAGAATACGAAAGTGGAAACCATATATCCGGGAATGGCAATTGTCAATTACGTGTCGAGATATTGTTGAGGTGGAAGTCAGAAGTATCAATGGTGGAAGGGTTTCGATGCCAATGCCAAAGAGAGATCATAACAAGGTAGAAACCGATCAGGAAGGTGATGGCAATGCTGCCAATAACAATTACGGTAATGAGCTGTGTTGGGAGTACAGCCATTGTGAATCGGTTTGTCGTGGGATGAAGTCAACAATATGTCAGGGCGAGGGAAAAGACAATAGCGATGATGTCCGTCGGCAAGGAGACTATTCGGGTACAGCAAGGTAACGTGGGGATGTGTCCATGGTCGGTCTGGATTGTTCTAGAAGAAGAAAGGAAGAAAAGAGGACAAGGACAAGAATAAACAACAATGTCCAAAAGAAGACAAAAGGTAAAGGGGAACGAAAAAGGAAGGTATGGTAAAGTGGAATCGTCATCGTGGGTAGTGGAGTCGGAATCGGAGTTGCGGAGTTGAAAAATGTAACAATACCCCCGGAACAAGGGGAATCGTCCCGATTAACCGGAAGAACAAAGAACAAGGGAAACAAAGAACAAGGAAAAAATTACAAGGAAAGAACAGACAGTTTAACGACGCTATCAAGGTCGGCAAGAATACAAAAACATGAAGAAGGAAAAAATGTCAGTCCAAAGGTCATCAAATCATGAATCATGAAGACGTTACTGAGTTACAAGGGTTACAAAAGAAATATATTCGGGTTCGTCCAATCATTTTTTGTCATTGTGGATAATCACGGGTTATTGTCATATTGTCATTAAGTCGTCAAGGGTGTCGGGTTTGAAAGAATGTAAAGGTTGTCGGGTTCAAGGTGTTCATTGAGGGTTGTCGGTTTGAAGAGAATTAAGTGGTTGGCATTTTTGGGATGAGGGAGTTCTGGATGTCAGGGAGTTCTGGGTGTCAGAAGTTTATAGTCATTACGGACATTCGAATGAACATAGATTTATATCGTTTCAGATATCGGTGTTGTTGACTGATCGTGGATTTCCTACACTCAAATGGTGTGCGAGATTTCTTCATATTCCATGAATGCAACAAGGTTTGGTGTCGGCCAGAGGATGTTTGGGGATTTGGGATAAGGAAGGTGAAAGAATTGCCAGTTCCAAGTTGTACATTGGCAAAGGATTTCGGATGGGGATTCATTCTTCACTGTTCCTTTTTTTCTGGTGCATTTACTGCCATACTGGTCAGCAGCACATCGGGTTCCTTTCCACATGGGATTGGAGGTCATTGGTTTGATAACCAGTATCCTTCTGGTTCAGTTCTGGTGTCCATAGACATCAAGGTTTGTTCTACGGCTTATAGCAATCATGCATGCGTCTGGGGGTAATAGATTTTATATCGTTTCGGATATTCATCTCTTACTTATATAGCTGGTGAGAGAACCTGCTGTTTCATCTCTTATTTGTATAGCCGGTGAGAGAACCTGCTACATGTTTCTCTATGGTCATGTTCCATCTGTCCATTCCATTTCTGTTTTGTCTCTTCTGTTTCTGGATATTCTGTTTCTTCTTCTGGGTGTTGTCGTTGGTGTAAATAATGTCGAGGTCGTTTACATACAAGGGAAAGTCCATTCTATGAATCATACATGACGGGGGTGTATCCTTTCACAAACAACATCAATCTCCAATCCAATCCATGGATGTCATTCTCCTTCCCCTTCACCATACGCTCATGCATTGCACGAAATAAAGCATGACGATGATAATCGGGTTCCTTGGTCCCATGTCTCGAGCGTTTGTTCTGCATGTTATGGCCGTCAGAACGGTGTGCACGGTCGAGTTTCTTTCTCTGGGATTGGGGAAGAAGTGGAGAGCGGCGACGTGACTGGGTTTGGAGCGAGACAAGAGGTGGAGAATACAACCATGCTCGGTATTCATCATCCATCTCTATATGCAGTCGGTGGGTTACTTTTCGAGGGGGTGTCGGGAGATCAGTGAGACTGTCCATGTACGCATCAAAGTCATCAATGGGGGGAGTCGGATGTTCTTCACCGCAAATGTTCACTGCACCAAAATATAGCTCATTGTCCAGATCATCGAAGATAAAGGGTACGTCGAGACTCATCGTCGATGTCGACGGTGGGGATGGTGTCGAGGATGCTGGACGATACGTGTGTCACGATGATTCTGGGGTACGGGTGCAAGACGAGGAGCGGGGATGCGAACAACGAATCGATGATGAGGAAGTTCCTCGTCCAAAATGTATTGGAGACGCTGGAGGAGGAATTGGCTTCGACGATTTCTTTGCTCAGTGATCCGTAGACCACCCAGGAGACGGTGTAATTCGTCAAGGACCGGTGTCACGGATCGTGGAAGGAAGACGAGGTGTGGAATGCGAGGATCGTTCCAGCTGATGTAGTCGACCCAGTCGTCAGGTCGGTTGAGAGGGAACCAGGCAAGATCGCACTGCCACCAGCGACGGGCAGGCCACGGGTAGGGATGGCCTGGAGGGCAGAGGTTGGCCAGGGTGACGACAGGTGGGTGGTTTAAAGAAGTTTTCCGTCTTCGGTAATTACCATGCCTCGTTGTCAGCATCGTGTCGGAGTTTCCAGTGATCGATCCATGTACCAGGGTCTTGGTTGCCTCGTGGATTCGTATGTATGATCGGGGATCAAACTTCTAGAAAAGAGGGTATGTAGCGGGATATCACCTGATATGCCGATCCGCGCTATCCAAATCGGTAAGGAGTGGCGTTTCGTATGTGTTCCGTTCATGACAATCATCATAGTCTTGGTCGTTCATTCATCCATGTCAAACAAAGAGGGTCCCCTTTCATCTGTTCCAACAGACTACTAAGATCAACCACTTCTCTTTGTCACATGTACAGGTCATTTCAGGAATCAGGGTTTCGTATGCGTACTGGCTTTCTCTGGGCTTTCTGCATTTGGTGAGGAGATGGGGGGGGGGGGAGGTTGAAGGAAGGGTAGGAAGGCGGTTTGAAGGGTTCGTTGATTTCGGTTCATCCAGGGAGAGGGAGTCATAATATGTCTGGTACAACCAAAACATATTTGAATCATGAAGGTGGGATACCTAAGGCGATTGGTTTGTCTAGCAGTGTCCTTCTGCATCTGGGGCAATGACAGGTCTTGTCCATTGCATCATTTCATGTCATAATTATCGTATTGAAGTAGTGGAATGACAGTGGTGACGTTAGTCAGGGGTGTATTCGGATTCGGGTTCCAGGTCTGGGCTTGAGCAATTATTATGGATAAACCATAAATAATTCGCAGGGCGACAGTCTTGAGGTTGACCATTCGGAGTATTCAACAATCATTCGGGGTCTGGGTGGCTAGTGTACATCAACAGATTTCAGGTCTGCATCAGTAACAGGCTAGCATCGTTCGTTCGTCCATTCATGTGGGGTCAGGGTTTAGGGATGAATAAAGTCGGGAGGAGAAGGAGAGGAAGAGGGTGTAGGGGAGGACGAGGGAGAGATTCGGGAGAGAGGAGGGGGTTCGTTCGTTCATGTTGAAAGTTGAATGTCGGGGGAGTTGGGAAACGTTTAGTCTTTTGTTACGGATCGCTTCTGCAGCGGGCTCCGGCAACAATCAACTTAACAGGGGATCGGCTTCCAGAGGGGAGAACAGCAGCTTTCATTGTTGCTTACAGCTAAGACAACACTGCTAACAGGGGGGGTCAAGGTCTAGTGTCATTGCGAGCCGTGGGGGTTACCCAAAACAAGATGAGTCTGCCCCAAGAACCAGACTAAACGTAAAGAAAGGAAAAGAAGAAAAAGTCCGAACCAACAACAAGAACAGTATATATAGTGGCTGGTCTTGAGGGGAGGTAAATAGAAATACAACCATGAAGCCATAACATGTCCAACTCTACCATGTGTTCACCATGAGGCGTACATGAGGCGTCCTCATGTCGATGTTCTCGCGATCCAACTGGAGGCCCGGGTGTCATTGAGGAATAGAGGGGGTCCGGATGACTCGGATGATTTGTCATCGGATCATGTGATGTGCAGAATTGCCTATTCGGGGTCTACACTTGCTGTAACAGGCAAGTGTGCAGTCTGGCAAGTGCGTTGCACGGTCGGGTCGAAGATGGGTATCGTCCAGTGTGGGGTTGGTGATGAGAGTGTCTTGAGGTGGTGTGGATGTAGTGGCAAGGTCGGCATGAAAGAAAACAAAGGAATATGTGGAAGGAAAACCAACTAGGACGGTGGGCTAGTCAAGGTCAGACATGTGAACAGCACAAGCTGTACCAGATGACGATGTCTGTGTTGATGACATATCGAGGAGCGATGTCTTGTCCTGTCTGTGGAACAATGCAGTCCACCTGATGTCGGTATTCATCCAAGAAAGGGTATTGTTGTAAACGAGTGTGGGAGATATCAAGGTTATAGATGGAAAAGGGTAAATGAATGTGGGTCCAAGTTTCGAGTCATGGGCACAGGTGACAAGCTGTGGGAACAAGTCGTCGGGTACTGCATTGAAGCGGTGTCGTGCGAACAATATACGATAGGGGTTGGTTCACTGTTTGGGAAGTCGTATGGTCTGTGGTCGAAGTCCAAAAGAATGTGCTTCGGCAATGGTCGGATTAGAGAGAACAGTGAAATGTCCTGTGATCGAGGATTGTCCAGGGCATGCGTGCAGGTGAGGAATGTCGTCGGATCGTCAGGGAGGATAATGGTAGGCACAGAATACGAAAGTGGAAACCATATATCCGGGAATGGCAATTGTCAATTACGTGTCGAGATATTGTTGAGGTGGAAGTCAGAAGTATCAATGGTGGAAGGGTTTCGATGCCAATGCCAAAGAGAGATCATAACAAGGTAGAAACCGATCAGGAAGGTGATGGCAATGCTGCCAATAACAATTACGGTAATGAGCTGTGTTGGGAGTACAGCCATTGTGAATCGGTTTGTCGTGGGATGAAGTCAACAATATGTCAGGGCGAGGGAAAAGACAATAGCGATGATGTCCGTCGGCAAGGAGACTATTCGGGTACAGCAAGGTAACGTGGGGATGTGTCCATGGTCGGTCTGGATTGTTCTAGAAGAAGAAAGGAAGAAAAGAGGACAAGGACAAGAATAAACAACAATGTCCAAAAGAAGACAAAAGGTAAAGGGGAACGAAAAAGGAAGGTATGGTAAAGTGGAATCGTCATCGTGGGTAGTGGAGTCGGAATCGGAGTTGCGGAGTTGAAAAATGTAACAGGTTCAAACAGGTTCAGTTCAGGTTCACCCTGATCTGAACCCTGAACCAAACCTGTAAGTGTATCATAGGGCTAGATTACATTTTTATTCAGTATAAAGGCCTTTATTTTATGCCTTGTAGTTATATAGCATGAAAAAAGGTTCCTTTAGCAGCAAATTGTCTGTATTACTGTACATTTGTATCACTTAAAGCTAAAATGATCAAGAAATTAACCTTATCAGCTTCAATATTGCAGCTGTAGTACTTAAAAATAATGATAATATAATACATCACACATACTTGAGGCTTACCTTGGCACAATCCTGAGATATTATACAACTTATACCAACTTATCCCTGACAAATCCAGGGCTCAAACCCTCTGAGGGTCAGTGAGGGAGAGTGGCAGGATTTAACAGGAAGTTGTTAGCTACAACAAGAGAAAAGTGATCATGTTTCTTCTGAAAATTAGGCAAAATTATTTCACATTTGTTAAAGTTTAGGTTCTGGTTTGAACCAGTTTGAACCAGATTCACAGAATCCCCCCCCAGCCTGAACCTTGAACTGAACCTCAGGTTTGGTTCAGGCTGAAGCTTGAACCTGAACCCTAATTCAGGTTCAGTTCAGTTTGGTTCAGGTCCGAACCTTGGTTCAGAACTAAACCCACTAATGGAGACTAAGATGTGTGGAGTTAATTTTTGTCAAAATATGTTCAGTTAATGCAATTATTTCTAAGCAACTATAAAATAGAACCAGAATATTATTTTTATATGAGGATCTACATCAGTAAATTTACATCTCCCTTTTTTTGCACTTTTGACACCTTGACCTTTTTCTCAACTTTTTTTGCCAACTTTTTTCACCTTTTGGTGCTTTAGCACCTTGAAAAAGTTTAAAGATCTTACAGTTTTTTTTTCTAAACATCCTTTCATACCTTTTGACACTTTTTTCTCCCTAAAACAACTTTCAACACTTTTTTCGAAGTTTGCTAGACCTTTTTCGAAGTTATTTAGATTGAATTAATAGTGATAATTTTCGAAATAAATTCTACAATGTAATTTTAAGCCCTGCCCGCCACCTGCCCGTCTACGTCGCGATCGTCATCGTCTCGCCACCGCCGCTGCCAATGGGTGGTGGTGGCCAGTGTCGTCCTGCAACCATCGCTGCCAGTGGGTGGGGTCGTCGTCGTCCTGCTGCTGCTGCCAGTTGGCGGTGGTGACAGCCGACGTCGTCGTTGTCCTGCTTGCTGCTGCCAAGTGTGGTGGTGGCCAACGTCGTCCCGCGGCCGTCGGTGCCAGTGGGTGGGGTCGTCGTCGTCGTCGTCGTCCTGCTGCTACAGCCAGTTGGCGGTGGTGACAGCCGTCGTCGTCATTGTCCTTGCCAGTTGGCAGTGCTGGTGGCCGTCGTTGTTGCCGTCGTTGTTGTCGTCCTGCTTGCTATTACAAGTTGGCAGCGGTCGTGGTTGCCGTCCTGCTGCTGCCAATTGGCGGTGGTGACAACCGACGTTCGTTGTCCTGCTTGCTGCTGCCAGATGGCGGTCGTCGTTGCGGTCGTTGTCGTCCTGCTGCTGCTGCCAGATGGCGGCGGTCGTGGTTGCCGTCGTCGTCGTCCTGCTGCTGCTGCTGCCAGTTGGCAGTGGTGGTGGCGTCATCTTCAATGGTCATCGTCGTAGTGCCGTCTTGCCCTCGTTAGCGGGGATTGGGGATGGTGAGGCAGTTGGGTACGTACCTTATCAGCCCGGGTGTCCTCACACCTCTCCTTGTCGTTTCTTGTCAACGCCATCGTCCCTGTTGCCGTGTTGTCGTGTCTGTGGTCGAAGATCAGTGACGAAAATCGCTAAGTCAAAACTTACCGAAAGTGGCAACTGAGTGACGATGTTTGGCACTCCATTTTGCCAAACTTCGTCAAACGGTCCGTGCGCGATCTCAAATCATATATAAGTCGTGCACAATCACTTCATTTACTATAGTACGTCACTGACTTTACTTGGCAGAATGAACATTCGTATATAACAATCTCATTATTTATTATGTATATATTATATGTGCTGCAATGCAATTATTTAATCAATTCATACTATCCTTATATGGTTATACAATTATATTAAATAAATAAATAATAAATTCTACAATTTGAGATACGCTCATGATGCATCTAGCACTTGCAAAAGTTGGATCACTTAGAGAACTTTTTGTGTGCTTTTATCTACTTTTACAAGAGGTTTGACCTTTTCCAGGATAAGGGACTCGGCCTGGAAAAGGTCAAACTCTTTTCAACTTTTCCCCCTTTTTCCACTTGAAAAAGGTGAAAAGGACCCAAAAAGGGGATGTGTAATTTTACTGATGTAGACATGTAAGCCTACTAAATGCAATTTCTCTAGAATTTTACAAGTAACAGAACTTGAGTGAAAACTGATTCATTGAAACTATCCCACTTAGCTACCACTATATAAGGCAAGGGGTGTGTGGGAAGTTTGGTGCACCCCGCCAAATAGAATAATTCTAGTCAGGCATACTTTTATAAAAACCACGTGATGTGCCAACACTTTTGCAAACAGCAATAAAAAAAATTGCTCCTTGGTTGTTGAGTTGTGACACGTGACATCATCATCTCGGTCGCGCTCAGCTTCACCACTTGTCTTGTACTCGTTTAACGTCTCGCGGCTTTTCTTTGAAATCCACCAATGTCGAATTGTATGAAGTTGCATTGCTTTCCTTATTGTATCTGCTCAATCGCTTTGTAGTCCTTCCATCCTTTCTAACGCCAAGAAAACAACAACCATCTGGCGCGGCGTCTCTCGGTTCCACGCCAGCCCGTGGTAGCAGTGGCACCGGAGTGCCATGGGAGGGATTACCGCAGGACGAACTCAAGGCGCTTATGAAGGTGGAGATACGCGGCGCAGTTTGGCAATATCAAGATCTCCTCCGAACCGTCTGCCCCGAAACCTCTGCCAGCGATGTTCTGATGGATCTCCGGAAGAAGAAGATTGGGCCTGCATTCAAAAAATTTCTCCAGTCCGATGGTAGGCCGGGAGAGAGAGGATTCTATAAACCTTTCGCCAACTTCTTTACCAAGGTTCAGACGATTACAGCTAAATACGTGCCCTTGCCAAACTGTTACCATGCCAATCATGCCATGCATGTCTATGACAAGCCAGTCGCCGACTCCGTCGATGGGGCCCGTGCTCTCAAGCCAGACCTGGTGTTTGCTCGTGAACCCGCTAAGCGATATTCCTGGCGAGATATTCTCATTCCGGTCAAAGTGAAGGATGACTGGCGCGATATGTTAGCGCAAGCGTTGACCTACGCTCGAGCCGTATTTTGGGCACAGGACCGTAAATGGGTACTGTGCATCCTCTTCCATTACACGCAGCGAAAAGTCCGTTTTTGTTTCTGCAGTCGCAGTGGCGTTATTTCGACTCCACCATACGATTTCGACAAAGAGGACGGCTTTGAGGCGATTGTAAAGGGCTTCGTCGGCATACTCAGTCTCAAGGATGAAGCTGCAGCTGGTATCCTATCCCAGGAAGCTATCCAGGAGTGGCTTCGCAGTCTCACGACTAAGACTTACATCGAGGGGGAATGTCTCTCGAAACGAATTGCAGTGCGGGGACGTGGGACGAAAGCTGCGGTTTATGAGGAGCAACAAGCGAATTCAGCTGTGGCTCCGGCGCTCAGCCAAGAGGCAGGCGAGATGGAAGCGCGCAAACTGGCTTCGCCGCTCCGATTTTCGCAGCGCATCAAGAATCGCGCTACAGCCCTCAAATTGTCTGCGTTTGGAAGAGAGGGGCAAGGAAAGACGCCCGAAAGTGCTCTGTCATCGCTGCCGGGCCCTTCGAGACAAAAGGCGCGAAATATTGTGAGTGATCGCACCATGAGACCGAATGATCCGCTAAACTGCGTTCCTCCTGGAAGCAGGATATCATTCCAGTTAAACAAGCGAATTCAGCTGTGGCTCCGGCGCTCAGCCAGGAGGCAGACGAGATAGAAGCGCGCGAACTGGCTTCGCCGATCCAAGTTTCGCAGCGCATCAGCAATCTCGCTGCAGCCGTCGAATTGCCTGGTTCTGCGTCGTTAGGAAAAGAAGGGCAGGCTCTCGAAGCTGCCCTATCATCGCTGCCGGGCCCTTCGGGGCAAAAGACGTCAGATACTGTGAGTGGTCGAGCCATGAGACCGAATGATCCGCTAAACTGCGTTCCTCCTGGAAGCAGGACATCATCACTACTGGAATAAGGGATCTCGAAATTGCCGCCCCTCGCTCAGTCATTGTCAAGATTTCTTGGCCACGTATGGCGGAGTCTCGCGAGATTGCAATGTTTGCCAAGCTCGAGAAGGTTGGCCCCTTGTTCGGCATTCCTAAGATCCTCGGCACAACGACCCTGGAGAGAGAGCCCTGGATGGGGCTCTTTAACGAGAACGCCGACACACTGACGCATTGGGATATATTTGGAACCCATGGCAACGGAGTGGCAGAGCGACGAGACTGCGTTCTTTTAGCGTTGGAAGACCGTGGTTCGAGTCTTCTGAGCGTGGACAGCCCCCGCCGTTTACTTGAATGTATACTTCATGCAATGATTGGTGTTGATCTTTCGTGTTTCATTCTGGATTCGCACTAATTCGGGACTTTTTTCAGGGCATGGTGGAATGCTCGGTCAAGGGTGGCTGCATCGTGACGTGAGTGTCGGCAACGTTTTGGCATTGGAAGATACACCGGTGGAGCGGCCATCACCGACATGGTACGTCCGTCCAATACATTCTTGTTGCTCAAGTGCTCATGAAATCATAGGTCAAACACATTTCAGATAACCACACGTTGTATAGGGATGCTTATTGATGGCGATCAAGCTTATCATTGGGACGATGTTGGAGATCTACAAAGTGGTGGATTGCGCTCCGTATGTCTGATAAATGTAGGCAAAATGGAATCACGCATCTAACATTCCTGCTCACAGGCAACCTGGCCGTTCGTGTCGCGAAGACTCATTATCCACACACTTATGCCAGAACCGGGTCTTATCCACACACCCGCTGATGATCTCGAATCATTCTCTTGGTTGTTGTTGTGGGTTGTGCTGAAGAAATTGGAGCAGAAGGCAACAAGGGATGGTAAATCTGCCCTCCCTCATGATGCAGTTGAAATGCGAATGCTGCGAGGCATGACCACCAATGATCTATCCGCCCTCGACTTCAGCAAAGATGTCA
This sequence comes from Hygrocybe punicea, assembly GCA_963556145.1. NCBI lineage: Eukaryota > Fungi > Basidiomycota > Agaricomycetes > Agaricales > Hygrophoraceae > Hygrocybe > Hygrocybe punicea. Next base: position 1,872,336 of record OY744461.1, on the reverse strand, counting down.
TTGCCCATCGCTGGATACCATCCCTTGCGGCAGGGACATTAAACAATGCTCCATTGCTGTCTTCATACGTAGGACCATTCGCCAAATTGTTGATGAAGTGGTTGTCGCTTGCAAAGGACGCTCAGGCTTCTCAACAGAGGCTATTAGAGGTTAGGTATGGTTCCTCTGAGGAAAAGATGGAGGCATGTTTGCAACGGTTGCATGCAGATTATGAAAGTTTCTTTAAGATTGGGATGCAGGAGTTATCTGCACTAGGTAATGTGTGGCCATGATAAAATGCCAATGGCAATTGTAGGAGTATTCTTCCCTATTCTACATTAGTAAATGAAGAGATGTTGGTCACATGAGCTTATCTGTATTTCTTGCCACAGCTAAAGTATGGAAGTGGTGAAACTAGGTGTCTGGGAACAGCCTATATATATTCTTGAGCCCACACATCTGATAATATATATAGTGTTGGGAATAATGGCTGAATACAGTTGCGGACAACCAAACACAACAATTTTAATAGCTGCTTGACCAGAATTTTCTGGGAAAAACTAAGGTCGGATTCAGACTCAAGGCATTGAGAGACATCCAAAAACACCTTTATTTTAATTTTCCCACGACATTTTGTGCGCAGCCAATTTTGTGTGCGGCCAATTTTTTGGGGTCAGTCCATGGAAATTTTACTAGGTATATACTAGTTTAGTACTGCTTTGATAGACATCATTGCTTGTGCAGAGACCTGGCAATGTGATTTTTGGTTGCGAACAGCCCAGAGTGCTGCTTTCCCTGTCAAACCCTTTGGATAAGCACTCATAAACCTGAATGAGCAGTTAATAATGCGTCGAATGACTTCATTTGGGCAGGCATCAAGCCATTTCACAGCAAGTGCCTTTGCATTTGCAAACTCTTCTTTAGGAACCTCCCTGTACTGGTATTTAGCCCAACCACAATACTGATTGAACAATGTCAGCAAATCGGTTATCCAACAATATGAAGTGAAGCATACCATCTCAATAGGATTGAGTTCGCAGTGAAATTTAGGTAGAAATATGCATAAGGCACAGCACGGTGTCATGACCCCAAGTGTTTTTGGGTGTAATGTCATGGGTTTACCATCGGACCACGGACTTAAATATTTAAGTGCAAGACTATGAATGCACACCTACACTCATTTGTACCCATTTTATGCATTTCCATACTACGCATGCTAGTGAACAGACATAAATAGCATATATGCATATCTTCATATTATTTATCATGGCTTCACTAGCAATGCCCAGACCTAGCCATTTATGTATAGTGCACAGAGGCACATCCCCCACTCATTAGTATTTATTATATATTTCTCTGCATTGCGCATGCAGGGAGACAGGCACAACTAGTACTCTTACCTATATTAGCAGTAATGGATTGATTACAAATCTTGTTTACTTGTATTGATAAAAAGCGGCTCAACTAGATAATGGGAAGTGAATAGATAAGATGTGAACAAGAGGATGATAAGATAAGGATAAGATAGGATGCATCAGAGAGTGATTGATAGTTTGCTTACATAAAGACAATGGAGAACTATTGTTCTGAATAGTTCATTGTTCTAAACAGTCCAAAAGGAGATAGAAGCTCACTCAGCCCATTGATCACAGCCTCTTTGATGCCATCCATTGTTCTCATGACTCAGTCCCATTGTTCTCACTTTCCTATTGTTCTCAGTCCCCCATTGTCCCCCAACAGTATAAATAGGGCCCCCAAATTCCAGTAGTCAGTAGGATTTCCCCCTCACAAATAGTAGTCAGTCTCAGTTGGGTTCACACAGTGTGATCCCTCATTCTATTAGTGCTAGTAGTCACTCATTGTAGTAGCTAGTGCTTCAATCCAGTCCAGTTCACTCTCAATCCAGTTCAGTTCACTCTGATACTATCATTCTCTGAGTTCCCCTTGTCACTAAGGAGAATTCACTCAGTTCACTCAGTTCATTAGTCAGCATTAGTCAGCATTAGTCAGCTAGATATATTTCAAAGGTTAAGGTTTCACCCTAAACAAAACAGAGTATTCAAAAGGTATTAAAGATATCCCTGAACTAGTAGCCAATGTGCGTTTGAAGCTTCGGATTTAAGTCAGATATTATAATACCCAGAGATACTCTTGATTGAATAGGCCCTGTGACCAGAACAATTCATATTAAATTGGTGAATATTGTTATCAGTATTCATTAATTCATGTTTTATATTCCAGTAGTGAATATTAGTATCATCATTACATCACGCTTTACAATTGCTATTCATACCTACTCAAAGTCTCATTTCTTAATTGAAGAGACCTCATCACTACATTCTGTTGATTGAAGAGACCCCATCACTACATTCTGTTGATTCATTCAGTCCATCACGCTTTACAATCATTGTCTATATTTACTCAAAGTCTCAATTCTTAATTGAAGAGACCTCACTATTACAATCTATTCACCCATAATATATATATATACTTACATCAACCCCTTCCTGATTGGTTATTTAGATATTAGAAACCCTTGAACAACAAGAAGATACCTGAACAAAGTCAACTCCGGTAAACATTCACATAACAACGGGTATGGGTTTACCTGTGGTTATTCCAAAACGGGTAATTCAGGTTCGGGTACGGGATTTTGGTTTGCACACCTTGTCAAAACTGTACCTGTTATCTGCGGGTGATGGGTTTTCATGGGTCTGTCAACCCAAGCCCCCCTGGTGGGTTTTTTCTTTCCTATTTACTTTATTTTCAATATTAATTTCTTTACTTTAGCTAATCTACAACTATGACAAGTGCAAACAACAACAACAACAAGAAACCCACGGCAACAGCAATGACAACCATGGCTTGTCATTTTCAACAATGACACGGCAACAGGTGTGGGTGCCAGGGCACCCCAGGTAAGCATTCTATTCATTTATTCATTTATTCTACCAACTACTTAAAACACTTTTAGGTTTTTTTCCTGCACCCTCGTGCCAAACGAATGCAAATATGGCAACAGCAACAAGCAGATGGGATGCAGCCGAGAATGGGGACAACCCAGCCAACCATGACAGCAAGAATGAGGATGATGGGAATGATGACAACGGGGTAAACGAAGACAAGAATGACGATGAATGCAACGATGGTGAGAACGGGAATATGACAACAAAGCGGGAACGGCAACTACAACAACGGGAAGACGACAATGGGGGAACGGGACAACGAGGACAATGAGGACAACAGAGACTGGGACAAGAAGGACAACGGCAATGGGGATGATGACGGCAATGGGGATGATGACGATGGCGATGATGAGGACCGCGAGCATGGGAATGGGGATGGGGGCAATGGATGACAGACAACGGAAATGAGGCAGATGCCCATGGGATGTCCCCAGCGACATACAACCTTGTGAAAACACGGAGCGCATCAATTGATGTGCCCCCGTTGTTCATGAGGTAGTGAGCACATGCGGACGCCCATGGAACCTCCCCAGCCCCATCCCACCTTGCGAAAACAAACGGAGCGTGTCAATTGACGTGCCCCCATTGTTCGTGAGGTACTTAGGGTGGGTTGTGGTGGGTACCCGCCAATAATGGGTACGGTGTGTACCCGTCATCAGTGCAGGTACTGGTAATGTGGGTATGGGTCCAGTGTCGGGAATTCTGACCCACGGTATACCCATGCTATGCCTTAAATATGCATTCATGGCTGGCCTTTCTGATCAGTGCCTTGAGCATCGACTCCTGGTGCTTGAAGTCGTCTTGCTGAGTGAGAAGATGGGCCATACAACAATTTGTGCTCTCTACAGCACAAACCAGGGAGCATTTGCCTTCAGCCACTTCACATTGAATCCTCATTCCTCCAAAACGCGCTGGAGACCTTTGGGCTGACCATTGGGAAGAGTCATCTTTTGAAGTTTCCTGTGATGTTCAGGGTATGGATTTGATTGCAGGATGATGGTATTGTGCTGTTTTTGCTGCTCTCCACCATCAGATTTGTTCATTTCAAATGCTTTGAGTGCATTTGGAGGGAGGGAGCCATGGGCTGAAGACTGGTCAAAGATGAAAAGGCTGACTTTGCTGGGGTGAGCTTTCTCAAAGACCTCTATCGCATGTTTGACCTGGACAAGAAATTGCTCTGCATCCCACCATGCATCACCATTTGAGCCCAGGAAGATTATCTTGCATGCTTAATCCAACGTTTCACCATTCTTGTCATGGTGGACAAGATGACCAGTCTCAGGATTGATGAAGTTGGAGACATGGATCAGACACCTGTGGCCCTTCTTTTGCAGGATTGTCTGCCCTTCATGCAACCTTCATGCATTTGTCAGTGTCAATCCATGCCATGGAGGACAGTCTAAAACTTACCAAGCTCAGGATTTGTATTCATTAACAGTAAAGCATGACTCATCTTGGAAGTTGATGACGACTTCCTTTTCGCCCGGCTCCAGGTTTGGAGGGGCACGCTTTAGTGGTTCACTGTCAGACACATATTCATACCTTGCCATCCATCTCTCATACTTCTCCATTGCTGGCAGGAAAATCTTTGTGCAATATTCAACAACATCCGGGCACTCATGACCATCCATGTAAACACCCTTTCGCAAGGTCTTCAACCTCCAACCTAACCTTAGCAACCATTGATGTGCAGTGCGCTTGCTTAGTGGCTGCTTGAGGGATATGGACTGGCTGGGCAGGATTATGGTATTGAGAGCTTTCTGGAAGCATAAGGAAGTAACCTGGCCAGCGGACAGGGCTGTCAACCATTCAAGGGCAGCATTTTGAATTCATTCATTGAGAACCAAAGTTCAGCCACTCCTTACTCCTCCCTGCTTCTCTTGTGGAAGTTGCTCGAAGATCTGGTAATGGCATGCCAGCTTCCAAATTTGACAAGCAAAGTGTGCACCCTCTCCACTGTGCCATTGCAATGCAATTTGCTGACTTGCCTCTATCCGCTTGAAGCCCTTCAACCGCAGTGTCGCAAAGTTTCAGATGAGAAGAAACTTCCTCGACTGAGATATTGGTAAGGTCTTCTCACCTTTCTTCAAATCCTTGTAAATCTGTGTGTGAAAAACATCCCAACTGCTAATGTCCACTGATGGCACATCATCAGCTTGCTCATGCAGCTCATCCTCCCAATCCATTGCTTCTCCATCCGACAGCATTCTTGTGTCAGTTTCTGGTGGTTGTGCATTTGGAGGTGATGGTGGGAGATCAGTGATATCCTGTCCAGGGCGCAGGTTGGCGAAGGGGGAATCTGCACCTCAATGCTTTCCTGGCAAATTGGAACATCGTTAACAGGTGGAGTCTGGAGGATTTCTTTCTTGTCTCTGGTGCTGGCCTGTCTTTCGTGCTTATGGGGTGCAGAGTCAGTCAAATTGAAGGCAGTGAGGGTTGTTTGGCCAGCAATAGCCTTTTTCCACCATCACTGTGACTGCACAGACTTGTTGGCCACAACTGGGCCTTGTTATGTGATGTGACAAGTGGAAGGTTTTACTTCAAGAAGAGGAGGCGGAGATAGAATAGGCGTTGAATCATGGGGTGCAGGAGCAGGTTTTAACAAGTTAAATTATCTGGGGTTACATGCCAAAAGAGGGCCACTTATATATGTTTTGAGATGTGGCTGTGTAACTAGGTAGAAAAAGGGAAGATGACTATAATAGGAGGAAGGAATGTGTCATATGAACTACATAAGCGGTGTAGAGGCTCCGGGCCATCTGGACCTGAATCCTCTTCATATCCCACATCGTCCCCATCCATTCCCACTCATGTATCGTCGATTCCACCTGATTCCGGTTCTCTCCACCGATTCCGCTCTGGGTTCTGCTCCGGAATCGTTACCACTCAAGATGCAATGTTCCTAACGACCCGGAATCTCTACGTATATAGTTACATATCATATATCTTCATTTCCCGTTACTTAGTACATAGCACTATCCCTCCTATCCTCCACTCCACTCCTCCTATCAGTTACAGCCTTCGCTTGTAGTACATAGTTACTATAGCACAGGACCTCTCCCAGTAGTATAAAAAGTGTACCATTATACTACAACCATATCTTATTATCCCACTTCAGTTCTACAGTTTTAGTCCTCACTTCGTATCATCTCCATATTAGTCTTTGTACTTTACTCCCCTCCACTTCCCCTCTGATCCGGAACCCCGGATTTGGGTTGGATTGACTAGACACATAGAAAGCTTTACTCCTTTGATCTCTTTCTAGCAGATCACCCCCTTCTAGTAGATTCCCATTTCGGGTCTACACAAGAACTCATCATCACAACTGGAGCCCACCGCGAGGAGTAAAGTTTTTGTCTTTTCATACCCTCCCCACGGTCGGCTTTGACTTCCATGACGTTTTCCTCTTCTACCCGACTCTAGTTATTTAGTTTTGCTCACGACTTCGACCTTGACCTCGAACCTCCTCGACCAGACCCGCTTTCCGACCTGCTTTCCGACCTGCTTCCCGATTTGGAAATTTCCCGATATGATGACTGGATTCATGCCTCTCCAAGGTGATCCCTCCGCCCTGACGTTTCTTGGTGACGAACGCGACCTTCCCCGCTTCTTTGACGAAATTGACATACTCGGATTCGACTGTGGACTCATGGACGCTATGAAGATTCGCTACATGCTCCGGTACCTCAATAACGATGACTACGAACTTTGGGCGACACTTCCTGCCACTTCTGCAAAGGACTTCATCGCTTTCCAGCATGCTGTTTTCGACTTCTACCCTGGTGCTACGGATTCGTTCCGGTATACGATCTCGGATCTCGGTCAACTTACGCGACAACAATCGGCTTACGGTATAGAGAACAAAGCGGACTTAGGACAATATTTCCGGGATTTCATACGCATTTCCAGGGTATTATTTGACAACGGCCGTCTATCGGATAAGCAACGGAATACATACTTCGCCAACGGATTTGACTCAGACCTTTGTCTACGTATTGAAGAACGCCTCCATTACCTTCTCCCTGACCATTACCACGACGATCCGTACCCACTCGACGTTTTCCACGATGCCGCCTTATTCCTACTATCCGGTTGTCGCTCCGTTCCGAAATCCCCTTCCCTTGCCGTTACTATCTCCAGTCCCGGTTCCGCTCCCAGTCCCCTACCCGACATAGCTTTGTCATCTCTGGTTCCGATTCCATCTTCAATCCCGCCCATCGTCGTTCATTCTGTCGCCCATGTTCATTCCGGTCCTACATATACTCCGTCCGCTTCATCGTATATCCCGTCCCCGTCCATTCCGGTACCTGTCGAGACCATCATTTGTTTACAAGTATTGTCATCCAGTCCCATGTCGCCCCTGTCCGATCCTATTCCCGATTTATCGATGCCAGTCACCGATTTATCCATTTCATTTCCTATTTCGTCCACATCGTCTCCGGATTCGGCCCCTCCGCTTTCCGTCCATGAACTTGTACCGGACCCGCTCCCATTGTCCTCGGATTTCCCAGATATAGACATTCTGTCCCCGATATTGCTGCCATATTGTCCTCCGTCACCGTCTATCAAGATTCCATTGGCTTTGGTTGAGTATTCCATACCCGTTCCCCTTCCGGTCCCTATTCCGTCTCTTTTATTCAATTTTGATTCCGATTCCGATTCCATTATGTCGACCCCTCCGTTCCCGGTTCCCCATGCCATTTCTGCTCCTGTGTCGTTCTCGGTTCTGTCTTCGCCCACTTGGGGCACCCCTTCATCTTTAGACCCGTCACGCGGCGCACCCGTTATATGGGATCATGTTGGTGTTGGCACTCCGGTTCTCGGTTTTATTTTATTCCTCATATCCGTCTTTATTTTACTTTGTCATCGCATTTTGGACCTCTGCCCCCTCGACACCTCGCTCGAATATTTGCAAGAAGTTCTCCGCCTCCTCTCGTCGTTCCACCTCCAACCTTCTTTCAGAAACTCTTGTGGGGATATAGACCCACTTCCGCCACCCATTTTTGCGTTTTCGTCCTCCGTTCCGCTTTCCGTTCACGGTCCTGTTTCTCATTTACTTATATTTTCATTTCCATTTATAGTTTTCATTGTTTCCCGCTTGTACCCACCCCATTTCATTTCCGTTGTATTCCGGTCCTGCCCTCCACCTCGACCACCAGATTCCGTTTCACTTATCTTTCCGTTATTCCCTTTCTGTGTATAGTTTTATTGTATATGCTATTTTTACACATATGTACTAAAATCCCGTGTTCCGTTTTCCCTTCCCTTTCCGTCCATTTCCCCTTTTATTCCCTCCTCTCTTCGAGTTTCGTGTCGATCATGTCGAGTTGGCCAAAGATATGGGCTTGGTTTGCGCAGAGTTGGTTCAGCTCCTTCGTCCAACAGGTTAGCTTCATCTGGACCTCCACGATGTATTCCGAGAGGCCGTCCACAATCGTTGATATTTCCCTCTGCATTTCCGTCGCCATCTTGCACATTGCCCATACATGATCCTTGATTCCGGCACTGATCCGCGGCTGCTTGAACGGATTCCCTCATCCTCCATCGTCCCGCTCTGATTCCGTATCTGGTTCGACGTCAGTCAACGTCCGCTTACTCGTCGACGCCTCTCCGGTCCGCAGCCTAGGCTTCTTCACAGTCCTTGGTGCCTTTTTCACGACAACTTTCCTCTTCGGACTACCCGCCTTCGCCTTCCCTTTCTTTTCCGCTTTACTGGTTCCGGTGGCCGGTCCCTTCGTTGACAATCCGCAACGTCATTTGAGCCTTTTGCATCGATCACACGCGTAACCTTCGATTCTGCGACAAACCACATTGGCGGTTACACATGCATCACACTGTCGGATCCGGAATGATTGCATATACTACGGATTAGTTAGGCACCACGGTTATACGAGTTTGAGTACTACTTACCCCCGGAATCTTTCCCTTTGGCTCCACGTCCTCGTTCCCGCTCGCATTCGAGAAATCATCCCCGCTGTTGTACTCCCCGTGAACCGTCTCGTCGTCCTGGTTGGCCCCTTCGTCCTGGATAGCCTTCTTCTTCCCGCTCGCTTTGATACCCGCGAACTTCGAGTGTTGTTGATTGGCCCATTTGTCCCATTCCGCACCACTGACCTGGTTTATGTATCCGCCGGTTTCTTCGACCTCCTCCCCGTCCATTTCCGCTTCCTCGATACGGCCCGCTTCCGCCGCTGCCTCTGCCGCCTTTGCCCTCTTCGCCTCCTCAATCCGCTTCGCCTCCGCCGCTGCCCTCCTATTTATCTCCTCCTTGTGCTCGCGTAATTCCTCTGCTCGTATCCGCTTCCTCCTTGCCTCCTCCTCCTGCATCTCATCTTGAAGCCTTAGCGCATCGTCGACCTCCTTTTGCTTTGCCGCTTCCCGCTCCCACTCCATGAACTCCTCCTGGTTCCGCAGCCACTCCTCGACCAAGGCTAACATCTCTCCGCCCATCGTAAATTCCTTTGGTTCCGTCATGTCGATTCCGCCATCCTGGATTTCCGTCATGAGCCCTCTGTAGTTCCGCTGTCGAGTATGGTTAGTTCGTGCCATTTACGAGTATCGGAACCACTTACTATGGCCCGTCGTCGCCTCCCAACCCATCGCCATGCTTCGTCCTCGTATCTGTCGCATACAATCTCATTTCTGGCCGCGTCCACTGCAAGTAACTCTGCTACTGCGTTCTCGAAGTCTTTCTGCGTTTCCGCATCAAGTATTCCAAGGAAAATGTTGTATTCCGTCGACATTGGGTGTTGGAGTTGTTACTTGAGGTTTTGTTGGCGTTGTTGAGTTTGTTGGAAAGTTGTGTTGAAAAGTTTTCTTGTTTGTAATTGTTGCCCCATCACGTGACCATTGTCTCTTTGTCCAGCCGTTCCGCCCCACCCTCTTTTAGTAGCTCCAGACCATTGCTTCCCGACGCTTCGATACCCGCTGGCTTCGATCCCGTTCATGTTGTACCACTGTTTCCGCCCATTTTCGACATCGCCTCCGCTCATTTATTCCCACGACCCCGGTATCTTCGTTACTTTGTATGGATCGACCAGGGATGGTCTCTATCTGAGTCCTGACCAGATGTAGAGGCTCTGGGCTGTCTGGACCTGAATCCTCTTCATATCCCACATCGTCCCCATCCATTCCCACTCATGTATCGTCGATTCCACCTGATTCCGGTTCTCTCCACCGATTCCGCTCTGGGTTCTGCTCCGGAATCGTTACCACTCAAGATGCAATGTTCCTAACGACCCGGAATCTCTACGTATATAGTTACATATCATATATCTTCGTTTCCCGTTACTTAGTACATAGCACTATCCCTCCTATCCTCCACTCCACTCCTCCTATCAGTTACAGCCTTCGCTTGTAGTACATAGTTACTATAGCACAGGACCTCTCCCAGTAGTATAAAAAGTGTACCATTATACTACAACCATATCTTATTATCCCACTTCAGTTCTACAGTTTTAGTCCTCACTTCGTATCATCTCCATATTAGTCTTTGTACTTTACTCCCCTCCACTTCCCCTCTGATCCGGAACCCCGGATTTGGGTTGGATTGACTAGACACATAGAAAGCTTTACTCCTTTGATCTCTTTCTAGCAGATCACCCCCTTCTAGTAGATTCCCATTTCGGGTCTACACAAGAACTCGTCGTCACAGCGGAAGCAGAAGAGTCCTATGAGTAATAGACATATGATAAGCGGAAGAAAGGAGGTCCACATGAGTAAAAGAGAAAGAGTAAGCATAGAGCGACAACAAGGAGAAGAAAAAGATATCTGAAGTCATGGTCACAAGTCACGTATCATAACACACTACCACACCGAAAAAGTTCTGTCCCGGAACAACTCAGAATAACATATCAATGACATCCTCCCAATGAGAAGTATTGTAACTGCATAACCGGTGAATAACCACAGTGTCAAGTGTAGCATTGACAAGGGGATAATGATAATAGTTGAACTGGCAGCAAGAAAAACGAGAGAGTTTGATAGTGTGACAGCGAAAGTAGGTAACATGACGAGCTTCATCGGCAGGGGATGAGTAAGGACTCAAACCCAAAGAGAGCAATTCTGAAGGAAGTCATGCAGAAGCCAATTGGAAAGGAGTACACGAGAGTTGTCGATGTTGGAATCGAAGTCATCAGCAGAAGAAAAGGGTAAGACCAGAGGAGAATGCGAAGGAGGTGGAGAAGATAGCCAAGTGTCAAAAGGGGAATTGAGTGGAATAAAGGAAGAGGAATTGAACAGGGGAGGAGATGAGGCGGATAACAATGGCGATGAGGGTACAGTGGAAGGTGGGGCAGGAAAGAGGGGACATGCTTGCAACCATGGATTGAAGTCATCGTCATCGGTGTCAACAGTATTGTTATCTGCGTTATCCCCATTGACCATATTCCAAATCCCAGTGGTGGGGCTAATACATCCCTCGATGGAATCCTCCAAGGTGACCTCCAAGACAGTAGAGGTCATCTGCTCAGCATGAAGTGCCAAAGTCGGCAGTAATTGTACAGTTCGCCATCAAGAATGTTGAGGGGACAAGTGAAGTGTTGTCTGAGGAAAAGAGGAGGAAGGTTGAGATGAAGATGGGTGTGAACAAAGTATCGGTCAATGATACGTTGGAGTGTGATGATGAGATTTAGAGCACTGTCTGATTCCATACACATCCCACTGGATTCCCAGTCAGGATTCCGGGAATTCCCAGTGGAATTCCACAGCCAAATTCCCACTTTCTCACCAAAATCAATTTTTAAAATTAGGGATTCCAGTGGGAATCCTCTGGGAATCCCCCACTAAATACAACTGGGAATCCAGTGGGAATCCACTCCACTGGGGATTCCGGTACTCCTACAGAGTCTCTATCAGTTTTTCCTGCAAAATGATCATTATTATTATTATTACGAGTCCCTATAAGGGAATCGTTCTATACGGTGGATTTTTCAACTCAGGGTCAGACTCTAATTTGCCAAGCTGTGGGAACAATTGTTGCAAACTGTGGGAACAATTTTGAAGCCCTGTGAATAAATTTGAAACCGTGTGACTGCTGACTTTGTAACTGTGAGAATTTGTTGTCTCAAATGAGCAAGAACAATAAGGTCACCAGATCAAAGGTGCCAAGTTGGGAAAGTGTAGTCCACTGCTAAGTCGACTTCATGACAATAATTGTATTCTTTGTTGGTGTAATGTGCATTATGACATATGGATGAGTTGAAAACCTGTCTGAACAGTACTGAGAGTTCTGTATTGTCCAACTAGTATCCCTGCTGTATTCTGAGGAATTGCCAGTGCAATATAGACTGAATGAACCAGATATGATATCTTTGTTTACAGATACATATAACAGCTATGTACATTGGAATCACAAGGAACAGGTTTAACACTGGTTTAACCGGCGGGTTCATCATTTTTCGGCACAAAGTGTTTTGCAGATGTCCCTACCTGAATCCGGGGCATTGCAATTGCACAAATAATAGCAGAAATAAAAGTCTGGACAGTTGTTGGATGTGCATTATGTGCCATATTTGACATCCCATATTGAAGCAGAGAAAGTGCAAGCAGAGCTATCAACATTGAGAAACTATGGAGTTCACACATTGGTACCCCAGATGCTGTTTCAATGTATTCATTGAATGGGCTCATAAGGGTGAGGTGTATAATTTGTTGATGTTTCATCAAAGGATATGAAAATAGTACAATAAATGCAGTCAACTGCATAATGATTCGAGATCCAGACACAAGGACAAGGAACATAATTAGTTCAAGAGAAGCTCCAATCATGCCAGAACAAAATAATATGATTGGAAAGCAATTATTAAATAGCAAAGCATCATATTTATGGCAGGATGGGAAGAAGTGAAGGTTGGGCCAAGATACAATCCAATGGTATCAATGCAGGAACATAGCAACATAGGCTTCTCAGTACAGCAGTGAATTTCGTCATCAATTTAGATATAAAGGAGTAAATATGCTTGTTGTACCTGCAGATTTCGTCCAGTTAATATGACACGTCTTTGAACAAAAGGTTATGCATCACATATGCGAAGTAAAGGTAGTTTGATTGAATTTGTACAATGAATTGTAATTCAGTTTCATGGACCACAAACCGAACATATTGGACATGTTCGGTGTGTTCGGTCAATGTGTTCGGTCAATATGTTCAGGTTACTATTGTCATATGTGATCAGTACACATTGAACATTGGATATAGTTAGCTATCCAGTGGTGATACAAAGAGAATATGCAAACATTAAATCTGGATTATAGGTAGATAATGGATTTTCAATAGCTCATTCTCATCTTTTCAGCAAAAAGGCACATTGAGAAATTTGGACTTGGTAGAATTTTGGGTGCTGTGTTTTGTATCTCATGAAATACTGCTTGGATCAAGATGGTTATACAGTTTATGATTCTGGTTGTATTTCGAGCCTAGTGACAGACAAACATAGTACAGATGCAATGACGGCTCAAAGGACAAAAATAGAGAAGAATATGGTATATGTACTTCTAGGCCTTGAAAAGATGAACAACCTTCTCCCTCCAGTCTTCTTCATATGAGCTCTTTCGATGTCATAATTTGACAGCACAGGGTGCGCAGTAGCATACCATGTCACACAGTATCTTGAAAGTACTTGACAAGTATACTAAATATCATTACCATAACATTCAACATGGTATTGTAACAGTATTCAGACATAAACTACAATACTTGTGCTCAAATTCATCTGAAGGTATGAAGGCAAATGAGACTTATACCTTTTCAATAACATCAAGCCTTTTGTTTCACTACTTTTACTGTATCTACAGCAAAGTACCATATAGTTCGGATAGAATACTTGCAGCCTAAGATGAATAAAAGTATTAAACTAGTAAGGAAGTTGTGCCACTTTCACTACTAGGATACCTTTTGAATCCTTTCAAGATACAGTGTGAAATAGTATAGTACTGTTGCCATATTGTAGATTTAAGATACTGTGTCAATACTTTTAAGATACTGTTTCAGTACTTTTATTATAATAAAAGTATCTTAAAAGTATTGACACAGTATCTTAAATCCACAATATGGCAATAGTACTATACTATTTCACACTGTATCTTGAAAGGATTCAAAAGGTATCCTAGTAGTGAAAGTGGCACAACTTCCTTACTAGTTTAATACTTTTATTCATCTTAGGCTGCAAGTATTCTATCCGAACTATATGGTACTTTGCTGTAGATACAGTAAAAGTAGTGAAACAAAAGGCTTGATGTTATTGAAAAGGTATAAGTCTCATTTGCCTTCATACCTTCAGATGAATTTGAGCACAAGTATTGTAGTTTATGTCTGAATACTGTTACAATACCATGTTGAATGTTATGGTAATGATATTTAGTATACTTGTCAAGTACTTTCAAGATACTGTGTGACATGGTATGCTACTGTGCACCCTGTGCAGTATCATTTTGGGCGTCAAAAAGTACTGGTCTACCTTTTATTTCATCAACAACTCACTATATCCTAAATATTGTTCAAATGTAATTACAGGCGTAGATAGTCCTCAAGACATAGTACAACTTTCCCTGTATAACCATCTTAATCCAAATAGTATTTCATGAGATACAAAACACAGCACCCAAAATTCTACCAAGTCCAAATTTCTCAATTGATTCAAAAAGGTGCAGTTGCTGCCATCAGATAGCAAAACAGCTGTAACATATCAACGGGTTGAGTACACATACAATATTATACATTAGCATCGGTCTATATTCATATTATAGAAGCGTCGCCTTGTTTCCACAACACCCTCTGCATCATTACCCTCTTCCACATACCCAACATGCCGTTTGATGGCTATTCTGGGCTGTGTAGTTGGTGTAGGCAAAGCTGTCTTGTTGCGAATCATAGTTGCTTCCTGAGAATATACATCAGTATTCGTTTAATTCTTGATGTATTAAAGTGTTACCTCTGTGAAGTCACTGTCTACCAGTGCCAATGACCGTAGATTCAGAATCATCTTGAATTTATCCTTCTTTACCGGAACTGCCGATATTGTAAACTGAACCTCCACTATATCACCGATTCTAAAGCAAGTTGGGTTTGTTGGAATGAAGCTAATAAATATTTCCATCAGTAGGGATGTGATCCCAATTCATCGTCACTCACCAATGTCGATTTCTATCAGACTTCAACTTGTAATAAAGTACGCAATTGTCCTGGCCATGAAAGTAGCGGGAATTCGCAAGTGAGGTTAATATGCCTTTTGGATCGATGACATACTCGAATGGAATGTGAGAGGAAGTGTTGTCATGTCGGCGATCAGTGAAATATCGGGTTCCTATTGCGAGTGCCATGTAATCCATGTATGTAGAAGGCGTAAAAGCTTGCATTGCTTTGTCAGGAAATTGACGAGCCAGTTTCTGGTGCAGAATCCGAAGGTTATCGATATAGGATTGAAAGCCCATTGTATCAAGGCCAGTTACGACTATGCTTTGACGTATGAAGGGCGTTCGGCGTTCTGGTTGACTATTGCAGTGATTCATCAGAATGGTATTCAAGGAATTGATACGAATTTAGCACATACCTGGTTGTTATGGGTGGAAGATCTTTCGCCACCAAAATCGCTTGCAAACTTAATACCAATTCTTGATGTTCGGATTCATCATTGGTTGGAAGTGTAAACTTCCAGCAATTTGGAGAGTCAACATGCACAATATTGACATTTGCAATCTGGCAATGCGGTCAATATGATATACCTTTTCAAATCCAATGACTTACGTTTGTGGCCTTCGCAAGCTGACTTTCATCATCGTCTAAGCGTGCAGATATGATTTCCTGCAGATGTTCAGCTGTCAATTTGGTGTCAAATACTAGCCAGTATATATATGGTGGATATTGCTAACATGCACCCTTGAAGTTGTAATAGTTGTCCATCACGTACAAAGCAGTGGTGAGATGTATATTGCGTGGCACAATTTCGTCCACTTCATGGATTATATCTTCCGCCATCACCGATCATATCCATATTGGCTTTTGATGTCCATGTGATGATAGCTTTCAGGATCCGTTTTGCTTTTGTTTTTGTATTGCATTCTTCAATATTGAAGTTTGCGTCATTTTGCATAATACGGATCCTTTCCATGTCTTTCAAATGCACCACATAATGTTGGTTGTCAGCTGTCTGGTTTGGATATGGTATAGTCAAGCATGTACTCCAGCTTTTCTGCATTAATTCTGCATCACAGTATATGTGTGCACAGCATTAAAATTAGCCCCTATCCATTATGCATCAATATCTGTTAGTATACCCCATGTTTCTTAATTTGGCATTATGCATTTTTGTTTTATGAATACCCCTTTTTGTTTAGTCTCCATTCCTAACTTTAATTGAATTTGTCAACAATTCATGAAATCTACCAGTATAAACTTGTGGCGAATATCATGTGGACAGTCATCCATTTTTCATGCATACCTTTGCGCTTTGCATGGAGTACATGGCCCAAGAAGCCTCGTTTGGTATATGAGCATGTGCCAATGGTGGATCCTCTGATGTTATTGTTGAAGTTTTGGATTCACCGATTCATCTTAAATTCATAGCTTATTGTTTTTGAGTGATTTAAAGCGTGAGTGGAGATGATATCCACTATTCCATCAACTTTTACCGCTCTCCAATGCCTCCCAAGAAGTCCACCGCCACGAAATCAAACTCGAAAGCAAAATCCAAGGCCACCATGTATGCATCCCTATTTTACTCGGTATAACTGAAGTTTCTATTGCATGCACTAAAGACGGCCTTCTGCAACAATCGAGAAGCGGAAGAAGGTCATCAAGACTTGGGCTGATGATGATATGTATGTGTCATCGTTTTAATCGTTATCTATTTTTGACCAATGGACAGTGTGGCTTTGTCCGATGCTAATGATGATGCTGTCAGTATTCAAAGCACTGGCAGTGTAATGGCACCGTCAACGCTCACAAGGTATCTATAATCACATATCATTGTTATCCAATATGAGTTAACAAATATCAATATCCTCCTAGGCATTCCGTCAAGTTTCGCAACGTTAAAGACGTGTTAGTGTTTCAATATCAAATATATCCACCATGATATCAATCTGTTACAGTGGAAAGAAACGTCAAATGTCATCTCCCAATGTCACCGACAATGACGACAATGTGTAAATATTTTTCATAGGTATTGTCTCATCATTGACAGGTTATCTATAGTAAAACGCCTTCCCCCACCAAGAAATTGAAAGCTGCATCTAATCAATCACGAGACGGTGAGGAAGAGGAGGAAGAGGAAGAGGAAGAGGATTACGGTTCTAAGTGAGTTGTTCGGTTATCATAGACATATCCATTTGTTCAAACAAATTGTTTGACTGTTTAGGCATCGTCGCAAAGTAGCCTTGATGAAGAACCCCGATAAGCCAATTTCGTGTGTATTTTACGTGCCGATATGAATATTCTCATTCATTAATTGTAACAGCGTTTCTAATACTCCATCCAAGAAGTCGAAGTCCACGAAGGCCATCATGCTCGATGATACCGACGATGATAAAGGCTCCAGTGGCGATGAAGGAGATCTGACCTATGCACTGACGCAGATCACCAGGTGTGTTGGATCTTATTACACCGTGGTGTTTGATGTAGATGTCGTGAATCTAGCTTACCATCTCCGAACGTTGATGAGTCCGATATTGGCACGAGGGATCCTCAACTTGTTGACACCTACCAAGACTGTGTCAATATCAAGTATGCAATTGCATTTATACCCTTGTCATTTACTCATAACCATTCAGGGCAGCAGCAATGGTATCCTGGTCCAGTGCAATTGGGAATGGCAACCCACAGTTCAGTGATATCATCACTGACATCTACAAGATCAACAGAAAGTACGTTATTTGAACAGCAATTTGAGGTCAATTTGGTCGATTCATTGGATATAATATAGGTTATTGGTTTCCGCCATTACATTTGATAGATCTGGGAGGTACTCTAATCTCTCTCGTGATAACCCTGCCCATATCTCCACTGGTGCATTTGGTCGCAACTTCTTTCATGCAGTCGGAGGTGGAATGCCGACGATCTTTACATCGGTCATCATAGTGGAGTCCTGCTTTCTCGATGAGCCCAAGATTGGTGGCAATACAAAGCCGGTCAAGGTTATACAGGGTGCACTACTTCAAGGGGAATGGGAGCGATATGTCGGTGCTATTGGAATGGTGATTCGCGAGTCCGAATTTCGGGCCCAACTGTATAAGGACTATGTGTCCTTCTCAACGACCACAGCAAGTGGAATGGATACATCTCCCAGTTTGTGCATTAATCATTTTTAGTTGTAATTCCTAATCGATTTTCATAGAGGCATCGACATCCAAAAATGTACAACTTAGTCCATTCACTCGTCGACCCACTCCATCTTATCATAAGGCCGCTCTATCATTTTACGATATTGGTAAGCATCCGGTCGTCTAATATAAATTGATATCTTAAGTATGTGTTGTCAGTGCCCATCTATGATGCACGCAAAGTCAAAGCGGACTTCACGTCCACTCTCATATCGCTCCAGCAACTACCCATCTTCCCGCACAATATCCCTGCAGGATCCTGTGTCGTTGTTGGACACACCATCAATACATTCAAGCGTGTAGATGACATGATGAAGAGCATTTCACTCAATGTGCAATGGGTCATGGTCTTGGGAGTGCCGAAATGATTGCTCCACTTAGCATCATTTATATTTGTATCTTATGTCTGTTTTGTGAAATAAACACGAACCGATCCATTGACTGTACAGATAATATTACAAATATGAGTATGGACATTTGATGTCAATCAACCATTTATAGAAAACCCCTGCAAAAGTGTCTGCTAATGAGCCAATGGGTGCTCGAACGGATTTCGGACCTGACTTCATGTTCGACCAGAGGCTGCATGTGTGATAACGTTCCACCTCGTTCACGAAATAGGACACAGTATCCGTTTTGGAATCCACAATGAGCGATATGTCCATACGGCAAAAAACACTCATCGATGGTTTTCCACCAACCATATTGGACTCTATCGCATAAAGCCCTTCATAGGTCTTTTGGACAAAGTCGAAGAACTCGTTTCTGCCTTGCTCTCGAATAGAAATGGCGCCCCTGTCCGGATTGCACGCCACCGTCTTCAATAGAGTCCCCTGCGTTTGAAATATTCTGACAAAGTTAAGACAATCATACATATGATATGACAAGTGAAAATGAAGGGCACTCACCTTAACTCATCCAAGGTATAGAAACTTGAGACGATATCCCACTTCCAGGATTTGCTTTCCTTGTTGTACAGGGTGTGCACTGTATACACGACCTTTCCACCAACTAGAAACACACGCCATTCGCCCATCTTACTCAGTGGTTCGATGTACGTTTGCCCAAACCAACGTGAACCTGGAACCTCACAGTTATTGCGCATGTATTCCCAATTTCGCTTGGCGTCGCCAGGTAATAGGACGTGATGACCGGTGTCGCTGTGTGTCCGTTTCAAGACAATATTCGGTGGGAATTGGTCGCCATCATTTAATAATTTTGCTTGAGGGCGTATCGTATGCGTTACATTCAAAGCGACATGAAGCAAGTTTTGATTTTGTATCCATTTTGAATGGACTGTGTTCATCTGCTTCGGAGGCGGCCAGATGTGTGCCGTTCGACAGAGTTCGTCCATGCCAGTCATGAAAATCGACACATTTTCCAGTGTCAATCCGTATTGGTTACCGCTGTCAAGACATCAGTATAATGCAGCGAAAACGGAGCAGAATTAATTAAAGCGATGTCAATCTTACATGTATGACATTCCCATATCCACACCACCAAATACACAATCTGCCGATGCGAACTTTTGCCACGTATCGCCTTTGTCTTGATGGCGAAGTATTGCATGAAGGAACTCGGGCCAAAATATGTATTTGACATTGAAGCGGCGGGCTCCATCCTCATGATGTAGTCGCATTCCGATATAAACCTGTTTGTTGTAAAATACGTTTCAGTATCAACAATCCACAAATTAAACAATAGACATTACCCATTCTTGAATACATGCTGAATAGCGACTCTTGTATGACTTGATGATATGGACGTAACCATCAAGATGGGCAATGGTATCGAGTTCGATGTCGGATATGGTTGTGGTGACGAATGCAAGATCGTTAATGGCTGCGGCTTTGCTCGCGATACGAGTTGTTGGGTCAAGGATAAAAAGGATTTTGAAAACACGGCCGTCATTGTTGCTTAATGTGGTTATACGGCGTTCATTGTTGCTTACGGTGGTTGGCGGTTCCGTTTCACAGTCAGATGATGTTTCCATCTCAGAGTCGGATGATAGCCTTTTGCGTGGAAGGAGATCGAGTTCCGCGGCCGTCGCATTGCGGACACCCTGCGAATTTTCACGTATGTTGCGACCAAGACATACCGACTGCGGACAAATTCCAGACGAAACGCATTTGGGATGTTGGTGTGCGGATCCGACATGTCTTTGGCAGGAGTTGCCTTCCTTCTTCCACAAAAGACATTTCGTTTTTGGAGAGTCGCATTTTCGACCAGGGCAGATGTGCATGCAAAGTTCATAACCAAGTTCCTTCTTATATGGCATGTTTGTGGACCTAGGCAGGATTTCGGATGGGTGGTATGAGGAACAGACACAGATATCATTAATACATCAATACCTTAATGATTGATTACTTTCAGGGTGGTTGATAGCAGGTGGTGACGATTCCACAAACCTTCTAATTATAAGACGTCGGAATTATGTCACCTGACAAGAGTGGCAATGATAAAACAACGAACACGTGCCAAACACGTTGATCAGCAATGGAATCATTTAAATGTCTTGAAAGAGCAATATCCACCGAACAGATCGGACGTGTTCGGTGTGTTCGGTGTAGTATATCTAGTAATATTGGTTCACCAACGTTGACTGAACATCTCCACCGAACACACCAAACATGTTCGATGTGTTCGGTGTGGTATATCTAGTCACAACCGTTGGTTGACATCCACCGAACATCTCCACCGAACACACCGAACATGTTCGATGTGTTCGGTGTGGTATATCCGGTCACAACCATTGGTTGACATCCACCAAACATCTCCACCGAACACACCGAACATGTTCGATGTGTTCGGTGTAGTATATCTAGTCATACATTGACATCCACCAAACATGTCCGGTGACCGAACACACCAAACAACATGTTTGTTGTAGTATATCTAGTCCTTCTACATCCATCCAACAAGTCAGACTTGTTGTGCTTTTCCGTCAACGGACCAGTCCGTGAATATTCATCGAACGAATTAACTCGATTTATCGCCTTACCAACTGGAAAATATTCCATACGCTGCACATGTCAGTTTTCTGCGTGCAATTACTAGCTTTGGACAACTTCTAAGCTCGAGCCACATCAAAAACATAAATAAATAGATCTGTTGTTTATGCATGCAAAGAAGCCGAACATGAGGTTGAACATGTGGCGATTGATCTGGTCACGTGGTCGTGACATCCGTATTCATAGTCTGGAGCGTTGAGTAATAAATCCGCCCTTTTCTTTTGCTCTCAAATCGCCTCACACGTCGACCAAAAAACTTTTATTTCATCTACCATGTCCTTGCCAGTCGTCAAAACCTCGACTCCCGCTGTCAATCCCGCCGCCTTCAAGTACTGGCCTGATGCGCCGCCCAAAAAGCTGCAGGAGCTACATCGCATCTTCCAAATCCAGTACATGGTCCCGCCCAAGATTCCGGCACCCAACAAGGAATCCGGCACCATTCCCGTATTTTCTCGTAATCTCTATGTACTGAAGACACACCCCCACGATGCCACCGCCCGAGGTGAGTTATGGCGCGAAATCCCCGAACGATATGAGGAACCGCTCCGTCGCTTGATTTATCAAATGGATATGTACATCTACGCAACAGCAGCCATCGCATACAACAAGGCACCCAACTACTCGCCGGACTACGTCAAAAATGATAAGGAAGGGACCGATTCACTTCGGGATTACCTCAAGTATACCGACACCGTCATGGACGAAATTTGGGCAGAAGTCTTGGTGGCGAAACGGGCAAACGAGGTTACCCGTGACTGGTGAAGCAAGATCTTCGATGATTGGCTCCTGAAAGAATTTTATGTCGGGAAACATTCTCCATCGGCTTTGATTCAACATGGCGCTGTGAACACCGAGATCAAGCCTGAGGATCTAGGTAAGTATATATGTATTTATGGCCAAATGAATTCTCACGTCTGGCATCATAGATTGGGCAAAATACGACGAATCCGTGCCAGCATGGCACAGCGGAACCTTGGCAAATTGGTCATTCGGTGGGCTTCCGGACGCCACAAAGCTCGAGATCATCGGTCATGTTATTGCTTGGTGTAAAGGACATAGTGTCCTCGTCGATTCTGATGTGGCGGATGATGATGAAGGTGTGATCTAGAATTACATGTGTGATTGTGCTAATGATATAATACATTTGCAGAGGAGCCAGTTGCCCAGGGCAAGGGCAAGGGCAAAGCCAAGTCAAAATCGGTCAAAAAACAGAAGGCATCTTCTGCTGGTTTGTACAAATTTTCAACCATAGTGGTGTATAGATCTATTGAATATTCAGGTGGCACAGACAATTCGTCTGAGAAGGACAAAAAGAAGCCCAAGCCCAAGCCCAAGTCCAGTAAGTACTTTCATTGTCTGTGATTGTCATACATGCAAACCCTTCATCATGACAGAGCGCACAATCAAGTCCAAAGCCGAGGACGACGATGAGGGTGAGTTATTGAATTCCGAATATCAAAACGATGATCCAACACATTTATTCATGTATAGACGACATAAAGATGGAGGAGGACGTAGCCCCGGTAAAGAAGAAGCGGTCTAAGGCCCAAATGCGTACGTTGCTCACCTTGTTATGATTAATGCACTGACATCTCGCAGTCGCTGTTGAAATTGGGTCGTCGCGCACAACCCGGCAATCGGCATCGGAGAAATTGACAATGGAGATTAAGCCACCCATTGCCCCCGAGCCGGATGTTGTGGCACCGGAATCCGCGAAGTTGGACATTTTAGGACCAGAGTGGGCGGGGTTGTTGGATGTTGATAATGATATAACCATGGACAACGATGACGGATCTCCCGAACCTGAAAAGATGTCTCCCAGCGATGGTCACGAGGATGGCGAGATGGCAAAGAGGAGGAAATTGGATGTTGCTTCGGAGCAAGCGGGCATTATCATAGAGAAGCTCAACCTGGTGAAGCCACCGAAGAAGTCTCCGACTCCGGGTATGTATTTCAACATTACATCATAGGCTGTATATATTCCAATTCTGATCTTCTCCATGTCCTAGGATTCCGTCCCAATACGCATGCATCGTCACGCCACCAGTCATCGACCCCTGCAGAGCCCAGCGCTTCATCAATGGATGTGGATTGGAGCAACATCGTTCCACCCGAAATCCTACTCTCCATTACTCCAAGCCAAACGAGGCCTTCATCTCCCAAGCCATCGACATCCAAACTTGATCCCGGGCCTTAATTTCGGAGGAGTAAGTCCTTCTTTTGTGGAGTATTCATTATATTTGACTAAAAAAACTGTATCCCAGTCGTTGATTTCTGGAAACTTGGTGACAATCTGTGCCCTCAAATGTCCTCCTCATACATCGCTACTATTAACATTTGTACAGTTTCTATATATGTATTTCTTTTTGCTCCGTTAAAAATGGTTTGTGTTACTGTCCTATGACCATAAGAATTGAGCATGATAGTGAGCATAGATACAGCATAAGGCATCAATCTTGTTGACTGAAAATCTGTTTGTCTAAAATATATCCTGGTGAATGCATTACTTTCAGTTCAGTTGTACAACCACCTACACACTCAACTTGAGAAGGACAACCTGAGATGACTCTCATTCGGGCTAATGAAAATTCAAATTGAATATATGTAAGAAACCAGAATCACGAACTTTATGGACCTATTAAATGAGGATACAATGATACAAGAGTAACAAAACCCCCTCTTGTAGTGGAAGATATAACTGTCACTCCAAGGGGAGCTATGACTCTTTGGTACCGGAATAATACAGTATACTTGTGTGGGAATGATACGTACAGCTCCATAAAAATGACAATGTATTTCTGACAAGGATGAAGAACAATGATAATTTCCATGAATTACCAAGCAATTGTCAAATATGCACAGTTGTCAAACAGCCTGGTTGTTCAACTTCAATACCTGTTTTGTCTGTTGAGCAAGCTAGAAATAAATATCACTGAGACTCTGAAGATTAAATCCACAAAATATCTTAAAAGGGGGTACCATTGTTCTTCTCAGTCGGTTTGATCAATGTCTTGTCAGCCAGACCCCTAATAAGATCGTAAGGCAGCTATTCATGATACAGATGCATTTTTGGCCTGTATCAAGGCATGTCACAGGAACATAGAATGGAATAAAAAAAGTAAACACAGATTTCTAAAGATTCAGGCACGCCTTATGGTGTTTTGGGAAAAGCTTACAAATAATATAATGTCATATGATCAATCCCATTGTGTTAATTGTTATTCATGATCCGAACCACTTGACTAGTTAAATGGGCGGTGTTTCCTCTTACTGTCACAAATCCTCATGAATCCCCACAACATCATCCATGTCTGCATTGCATGTTTGACTTATCTATATTTCCTTGCAAATGCAACATTATTTCCACAACTATGCCAAGACAAACTTATGTATATCTCTCCTGAACCAATTTCCTGTCCTGTGATATCGACCTTGACCCAAGAATTGGATGTTTTTCAAAGAAAACTCATAGAACATGAGTTGGCCCCAGATCAGGGCGATGCAATGCAAATAAATGCAACACTATATGTAAATATCATTGGAATAACAAAAGAAACAAAAGATAACTTGACAGTCGATCCATTATTCGTTTGGACTACATTTAAAAATAGCGCCTTCAAAATGCGAATACGTTCTATTCAATATGCCAGAACATATTTCTTACCTCCTAAATATCTCTTTGCTTTGTATTGTCTTCTCAAACCTATCACTGTCCAATGTCGTTGTAAAATGATCAAAGCATTGCTCATGCGATCACTATTGAGACGACATGATTTCAAAGCATATTTATTTCATTGTATTACTAGTTCTCTATCACATGCAACGTTGCTGTGGACCACACTATGTTTCATAATACGGCATAGCCGTTCAAACATAATTGTGTTCAATTTGAATTTATTCGGACACTTGTTTAAATCTTTATATATAAATTTCGTTCATAGATATGACTACATTGGTGGTGGTAAACGAATATCAACATTCAAGTTTAGCTTTCTTCAATCTTTTATGCTACCGTCTAATAATATCAACCATGATTCTGACATATTATTCGAATATGTGGGGCATATTGATGAACAAACAGCCAACACTTTATATGAAGATAGAAAAACATATGCATGTGTTAAAATGCCTTTACATGAACTTCTGCCAAATTTGACAGTGAAGGATATTGGTGAAATAACAACAATACATGGTATATATTTGTCAAAGACATTACGAAGATTACATGGACAAGATCTATCTGTGGCATTAATGAGGCATAATTGTTCAGCTTGTGATACTCATGTTTCTATTTTTCATGTGCATGATATTAAATCACATAAAGACCTGTGTAAACAGTGGTACAGAAGACAAAAAATGACAGAAACATATGAGTGCGGCAAAGAAGAAACTCAGGCTCAAATGAAAGAAGAATTGGACAAGTCAGATGAGCAATTATTTCCTCCTCCTCCTCCATCTATTGAATTGAAGGAAACCATAATCAGCAACTGGTGCAGAGATACATCACCTGAATGTTTCCAAGAAAGTGGGTGTGCTGTATGTGGTCAATTGGTTGCATTGAAAAACATGTCTTTATTGTCAAAGATGAAGGTTAATCTGAAAATATTAACTAGAGAAAATATGGGAATCACAAGATGTGAACGACATCATTGTTCTGATCCAATAGAGGATATGAAAGGTCCAGTGCTAGATGAGACATGTAAATGGATATGCAAGCCATGTGTGCTCAGTCTAAACAAAGGCCAAACTCCCAAATATGCTTTGGCAAATGGACTTTGGATGGGAAGAATTCCTGCACAACTTCAAAATCTAACATTTGCTGAACAACTTTTGATTGCCCGTGTTCGTCACAACAAATGTATTGTTCGTGTCTCATCTGGGATGCATAAAATGAAAGCAAATGCCATCATGTTTCAAAACCCAACACCAAAGATATATCAACGGTTGCCTCCAACAATTAAAGAACTTGATGAAGTGCTAGCCTTCATTTTCACGAGTCCTGCCAGACCAACTCCAGAAGACATGGAGCGAACGCCTTTATTGGTTCGCCGAAGGCGAGTTTCTGCAGCTTTAGAATGGCTGAAATTGAATCACATGGATTACTATGATTTAGATATCTCCTATGAAAATCTAGCACAATATCCAGATCATGGAATTCCTGTTGTGGTTGCATATCGACCAGCAGACACAAATAAGGAACCAGAAGCCACTAGTGCATTTGACAATGAAGTGGAAGATGGTGTGGAAGATGGGCCTTGTCCCTTTGTTGTTAGTGGAGTAACTGGCGAAAATCTAGATATTACAAGTCCAAAGGCATTAATAGCTAGAGTGACCAAGCACTTGATAGATGACCATGGTGGTGTTCTTGCCATAAGCCATGCTAGAAATCCAGAATCGTTCTTTAATAATCCTCAGTTATATCCTATGATGTTTCCCTGCCTATTTCCATATGGCTTGGGTGGTATTAGCAGCATAGACAATGATGTTTTAAGCATCAGTGATATGATGCACAAAAGACATCTCCTGATGTACCATGACAAAAGATTTCAAACCAATCCCTATTTTCTATTGATTGCATTCAATCAAGAACAAATCAAGGACAGTACAACCGGAGGATATTTGTTGACTAATAAACATAATTTCAACGATATTGCAGATCGCCTGATGAATATCAATACAGCTGTTTTGGATGACCTCTCTAAGAGATTATCTAGAGGTGATAGAGTCAAACCAGATACATCGGAAGAGAAAGCATGCTATAAACTCATTTCTGATCTGGATCACGTAGCTGGTCAGGTCAAAGGTTCAATTACTAACAAGAAATACATGCGAAATGAGATTTGGTCTCTGATATCCTATATTGGTGCTCCGACTTGGTTTATCACTTTTGCACCTGCAGACATCAATCACCCACTATGCTTATATTATGCTGACAACAAAGAAAAGTTTTATCCTAAACTACGTCTACCCCAGGATTGTTACAAACTAATTGCAAACAATCCAGTTGCTGGAGCCCGCTTTTTTCACTTTACTACTGAAATGTTCATCAAACATATATTAGGAATAAATGAATCTCATCCTGGCCTGTATGGAAACACATCAGGTTATTATGCAACAGTAGAGGAACAAGGACGTCTTACCTTGCATCTTCATATGCTGTTGTGGATAAAGGGATGCCTTACACCTCAGGAAATACGTGACAAAATTATGGGTGAAAATTCTGACTTTCAGAAAAGATTAGTGGAATATTTGGAAAGTTTGTGTGTAGGACAATTCATGACAGGTTCTAAAGATGAGGTATCACAGAAAATGGAACAGACAATGTCGAAACCTGAATATCAACCACCAACATGTGTCATGCCAGATCCACCATCATATAATTGTTCCATGAATTGTCAATATCACAACAAAAGATCAACATGGTGGCAAAGGTTTCAGGATGTTGTAGATGATCTTTTATTGCGATTAAATGTACATAACAGGCATGATGGCAAAAAAAAGCCATATTGTCTTAATTCGAAAGGTGAATGTAAACGACGATTTCCCCGTGATATCTTTCAACAAACCTTTGTAGAACCTAACACTGGTGCTCTCAACCTCAAGCATGGTGAACCTTGGATGAACACGGTGACACCTGAAGTTACATATATGCTACGATGCAATTCTGATGTGACCAGCTTATTATCAGGTACTGCTATAAAGGCCATAGTTGCATACATAACAGATTATATTACAAAATTCTCCTTGAAGACCTATAGCATTTTTGAAGTGATAAAAAGTATTTTTGATAAGAATTCCGAAATGATTGGTGGCAACCTGAAAAGAAAAGACAAAGTCAGAAAACTGTTTACACAAATAGTCAATTCACTCACCTCCAAAATGGAAATTGGTGCTCCAATGGCTTCATTATATGTCCTTGGAAATCCTGATCACTACACCAGTCATAAATTCGTGCCATTCTTTTGGAGATCTTATGTTAAAGAGGTTATCAGTGCATGGTCTGATGAAGAAATTCCCAATATATGTGAAGACCAAGATAATGCACAAAAGGTTGTTATTGGTAAGAATAATGGCGCATACATTGGACTTTCCAAAGTAAATAATTATATGTTCAGACCCGCCTTGTATGATAATGTATCACTGTATGACTGGATACGTCTTGCCACTATGGAACCAAAGAAAAGACGCACCAAAACAAAGACCAAAAGGGCCAGAAAAGAACCAGTGCAAAACCAAATTTTTGACAATCTAGGCTGTGATGATTTGTCTGACTCTTGCACTGAACCTACTAATGTTGACTATTCCAGTGATGACAACTTGTCTGATGTCGTTGATAATGATATACTCATGGAGATAGATGAAATTCCAAAACCTGATAGTTTGAATAGACATGCAGGCACAGAAATAGCTGATAAAACAAATGAAGTTGATCTTAATAAATTGACAAAAATTGAAAATGATTATACTTTACATTCCAATCATCCACAATATCTTACCCACCATGCCAAAATGAAAGGGAATGATCCCTTCATAGTTCCTAATTTTATT
Source organism: Hygrocybe punicea (assembly GCA_963556145.1). NCBI lineage: Eukaryota > Fungi > Basidiomycota > Agaricomycetes > Agaricales > Hygrophoraceae > Hygrocybe > Hygrocybe punicea. Next base: position 1,843,517 of record OY744461.1, on the reverse strand, counting down.
CCAAACACTTTGCCAAGGGCTGACCGTGGTGATCGAGAATATTATTGTTGTACAATGTTAACGTTTTTCAAGCCATGGAGAAGTGGCAAAGAACTCAAAAGTAAATTACAAACATGGGATAATGCTTTTATAGACCACGAGTTTTCTAAAAGAGAACTAGAGATCATGAAATACTTTGGTCTGCGGTATGAATGTTTGGATGCAAGAGATGATTTCTCTGCTAAACGTCAGAAGAATAATACTGCAAATATAAGGTATTCATGGGCGACCTCAAACGGTCTTGATGAACTGGATGACATGCACAATGCTGAATTTGCATTTAATGGCGACGACTTCAACAACAATATTGATGAAGACAATAATGACACGGAAATACTCCTGAAACTTGGTCAAAAAGGACAAAAAAGGAAAGATCAAATGCTGATAGCTGAAAGAACTTTGAAAAGGTCAGGGTGGCTCGATGATTGTATTGATGGTACCCCAGATATAGGACCGTTGATACCTATAGAACCACCTGTAGTACAATCAGCAAAATTTTGGAGAGCTGCAGTCCTTGCAAAGAAAAAAGAAATCATCGATGACAGAAATAAAAATTTACCAACAAACACAGCAACCATAGATAAATTGGCAAATTTTCAATATAATGATGTCAAGATAGTGGATGCAGCATACATCAACCATATGTTTATTCCTGCAAACAGAGCTGATCGTCATCTTATTGATGTAACTATCAATGATTACAAGTTGAACACTGACCAAAAGAGAGCATTTCATATCATTGCGAATCACTCTACCTTGATTAACGGTTCTGATAAGCTACGCATGTATCTTGGTGGGATGGCAGGCACAGGGAAATCACAAGTCATCAAAGCATTGACTAGTTTTTTTGGTAAACACAACGAAAATCATCGATTTGTGGTTCTTGCACCAACCGGTGGTGCTGCTGCCCTTGTAAATGGATCCACATATCACTCCATTCTTGGAATTAATCAGGGAGGATCATCTCGTTCCCTTGCACAAGTACGTGCCAATCTTGATGGTGTGGATTACATTTTCATTGATGAGGTGTCAATGTTATCTTGCAGAGATATGTATAAAATCAGTGCTCAGTGTGCAAAAGCACATGGTGTTTATGATGAACCCTTTGGTGGCATTAATATGATATTTGCAGGAGATTTTGGCCAACTTCCACCAGCTATGAGTGGTGCTCCTTTATACTCTGGAACCGTTGGTGTCCAAATCAATTCCAGTCAAACTATAGCAAATCAGGAAGCGACTATAGGCAAAGCTCTTTGGCATCAAATAACAACAGTTGTTATATTACGTGAAAATATGAGACAAACCAATCAGTCAGAAGAAGATGTCCAACTGAGGCTTGCTTTGGAAAACATGAGATACAAAGCATGTACTCCCAAAGATATTGCATTTCTTCGTACTCGTGTTGCAGGAAAAAGTCCAAATGATCCAAAATTAGCCCAAAAGAAATTCAGGAATGTGTCAGTTATAACTGCATTGAATGCACAAAAAGACAAAATCAATGAACTTGGTATTCAACGTTTTGCTGCTGAAAATAGGAGACCATTAACATCATTCTATTCCATAGACAGATGGAATGATCCTACTAGTTCCAATAGCAAAAGAAAATCTCATCACATGTCAACAATTTTGGATCCTATTCGACACACAAAGATATTGGAACCCTCACTCCGAAAGCTACTTTGGAGCCAACCACATGCATCATCCTCTGATCATATACCAGGAAGATTGGACTTATGTGTAGGCATGCCAGTGATGCTGAGAAACAATGATGCAACGGAGTGCTGCATTACCAAAGGAGCAGAGGGCATAGTTGTGGGTTGGCAGAGTGCAATAGGTCCTGAGCAACAAACTGTACTGGACACTTTATTTGTCAGATTATTGAATCCTCCAAAAAAAATTAACATAGAAGGACTTCCTGAAAATGTTGTGCCGATTACAAAACATGTCACTTCCACCTGTGCTCATTACCCAATGATGATGTGATATCTTTGTCAAGAGAACAAGTGTTGGTACTACCTAATTTTGCAATGACTGATTATGCATGTCAAGGACGTACTCGTCCTAACAATGTAGTTGACCTCAGTAGTTGTAGAAACCACCAATCCTATTATACTTGCTTATCAAGAAGTGCTTCTGCAGCAGGAACTATCATCATGCAAGGCTTTGATCCTAAAGTAATTACAGGTGGTGCTTCTGGATATCTCAGGCAAGAATTCAGAGAATTAGAACTGCTTGATGAGATTACCAAACTGAAATATCAAGGACTCTTACCAGACCATGTCAAGGGAGATCAGCGAAATTCTATCATTGATCAATTTAGAAAATGGAAAGGAAAGTCATATATTCCAAAAAACATTCATCATGCTATTGCATGGAAAGCCACGGAGCAACTAAATCAATACACAACACAGCCCTCTCCATGGCAATTAATTAAACCTATGAACAAAAATCAAAAGGCAGATTTCAGAAACCTCAAGTTTGTTCCTGCAAAAGGAACTGTTCCAATCACTGTCACTCATAAAAATTCGACGGCCAATGTATTGCAAAATAAAAAACGAAAATTACAACAAGTTGTAAGTTCATCTTCCATAGTGAAAAAAAGACGAAAAACAAGTACTATTGAATTAAATGAACCAAAAGGGTTTATATGGGATGCGCAAGATTGGAGCTGTGCTTATGATTCACTCTTTACAATATTACTAGCAATATGGAATGAAGATCCATCAAGTTGGAAAAAAAGATTCAATAGCATCAATGAAATATTAAAGATTTTGAGCTTAGGATTCAAACGATCCAAGAATCACACAACAGATTTAGAAACAGTTAGAAATACAATCAGACATTTATTGCATCAAGATAAACCCAAAATATTTCCTTATGGTCAAGTTGGCATTGCCATAAGTGATTTGGCCCATTATATAATGAAAGCAAATGAACCAATGACTTCAACTTGTCTTAAATGTATCAATTGTGAAAACATAACCATTCTGGAAAATGATAGATGTGACGCCATCTTTCATTGTTCATATTCATTTTCTGGAACAATCTCAACATGTCTTGCTCAAATCATAGTTAATAGACAACGGCACAAATGTCAATTGTGTTGGGGAGAGATTACTAAATTTATTGCATTTAACAAAATTCCACCTCTAATCATGTTTACAGTTGACTCTATTGAGAATTTAATAATTAGTCAAGTTATAAACTTGTCAATAGATGACATATCCACTGCTTACACATTGAGAGGAATTGTGTACTTTGGTGATGCACATTTTACTGCCCGCATATTCATCAACAGTATGGTATGGTTTCATGATGGTATATCAACCAGATCAATTTGTATTAATGAAGGTGATATAGATGACTTTTCAAATATTAATTTATTGTCATGTAATGGTAATAATGCTGTACTGTTTATATATGCTCAATCTTAATATGTGATCTCTTGCTAAAAGAAGGGACGAGTAACATGCCATGCAAAGCAATGGCCCACACCCCACTAGTTATTATTAATAAACTATTTTGGGTCTTAAGCATTCCAATTAAGGAGCTGCCTGGGGTTTAACCCAAGGAAAACGGCTTGTGACCCTGGTCTTTATACTGGCAATTTGGCACACGGACCATGATGGTTTGTGCGCGCAATTCAACAAAGACACGCGTGTATCGTCACGTGATTTCGTTGATCAGTTGGTCGGCTTTCAAGTGCTGCTTCATCATCTTCCAGGTAAGTCAGTTAGTATTTTTTCAGACAATTACTGACTACTACTTAGGTGTCAACTATGGCCACTCAGTGGGGGTAGGAAATGGGGAGATCACCCATGACGACTGGTAAGTTTTTTTTCTTTCTATTCTACTAACTAATCAATCAGTTTTAGGTTTTTTCCCGCACCCTTGCGCCAAACGAACGCAATCACAACAGCAGCAACAACCAGACGCGGATGCGGAGACAGAGGACGCACCAAGAATGGCGACGACCTAGGCCAACGACGACAGCAAGAATGGGGACGATGGGAATGACGACGACGGGGTAAACGAAGACAAGGACATGGACGAACGCGACGACAGCGTGAATGGGGAAGACGACAACAAGGCGAGGAACGGGAACTATGACAACAAGGTGGGGAACGGGAACTACGACAACAGGAAGATGAGAACGGGCAGGGGCAACGAAGACGAGGACGACAAGCAGCACAGCGGGCACAGGCACGGGCACGGGGAGGACGGACGACGGAAACGAGGACGACTGGGACGAGGAAACGGGACAACGAGGACAATGGAGCCCGGGACAACAAGGATGATGGTAACGGGGACGACGAGGATGGGACGACGAGGACGGGATGACGAGGACGGGACCGGGGCCACACGGGAACGACGACAACGACAATGACGGGGACGACGATGACAACAATGGGACATGATGACGAGGACAGGGACAAGGACAAGGACGCGGAGGGGCGTGGACACGAGGGGAACCTCGGTAGGTGATTCTTTTGGTCCCTCCCCTTGCCCTCCCCTTTCCCCTCTCCCCTTCCCTCTCCTCTCTCCTCCTGCCCCTTCTCCCCCTGCCTCCTGCCATCCCCACCTGCCATCCACCTCCTGCCCCTTCTCCCCTTGCCCATCCCCTCCCATCCCTCCTGCTCATTTCCCCTCTCCTCTCCACTACCACCACCACCACCACCCTCCCCCTCCCCTGATAGTGTAGAATTCCATGTATTTAATTAAGCAAAATGATGATTTGATTTACTATGCCTATTCTAAGTAAGCTGCTAAATGTAAATTATTTAAAATTATATTATGACATGATATAATGATTTATGGTATGATTATTATTTTACAACTTAGCAGATGCTGAGCAAGCACCAATCTACTGAAGGGATGTTCCACACAAGGTTGTGGGATAACCCACTCCTACCATTAGATATTCAATTGGAGACTCAATATTTAGGGTAACAAAACCTTCATTTGTTGATTGATGACTTGGTCCCCTTACTGAGACTGAGTTGTAAGTCCCATTATTTTTATACCCCACATCATCTATTCTAACATTGTATATAGTTCACAAGGTCTTTAGGTAACTCAAATATACATCAGTCCCCTTACTGAGACTGAGACTGAGACTTCACTATAGCCTTGTTTTTCTCACATCCACCAAGATGCTTCAGTACTAGGAGTGAGTTGAAACTAGTTGTTCATGTAGAACTAGATAGACACAACACTATCTCAGTGCAAGAACGATACGCAGCTATATTCATTATTACCTAGATAGACACAACACTATCTATGTAAAGTCAATAAAAGGTAGAAAAAGTAAAAGAACAAGTGGCTGACCTCAGTGTGAGAATGATACACAGCTGAGGTCTCTACACTATGGAATCTATCTAATATCCTCTTTGTGAACAAGGGAAATATCTTGACAGAGGATAAAGTGAGTAAAAAAAGGGAAATCTAATCTAATCTTATGTAAGGGTTTTCTAATTGATGTTGACTGGGTACTTGTAGCTGGTTTGTCATTCAACAGTTCAGGTTTGGAGGTAGCCTGAAGTAACAGCAACAACAACACATAGCAAAAACTCAGGAGAAAGCAAATGTCTTTATCCAGTATATCTGATTTGTGAATTTTACATTCCACTCCTTGTAGGGGACATCCTGTTCCAATTCCAATTCCAATTCTGGATCTTGCCAGGCAGCTCAATTTGAGCACCATTGGAACTGGTACTCGTTCCAGAAAGCCTCACTTCCCCTCACTACTTTAGAACCAGTTCCAGTTGTATCTCAGTTCAGCCTTCACCCTTATATTGTTATTGCTATTTACATGCACCCACCCCAAGTTGAAATATCAACAACAATTGGTGAATTGAAGTTGATAGTCTAGATTTAATGGAACTCCCCACTTACAAACATGTGTTTAATACCCAGGTCTATATTACCCTACCTTATCCTAAATGAAAGTTGACAAGCAGGTCAGTGGCTGATTGCATCATTGTGAGAATTTGAAACTGTTCTGACACAGGAAAATTTAACTGGTTTTTGCATGCCATGTTGTGTCTACATACTGAAAGAGTTATTCAAAAACATAAATGAAAAAAGGAAGAAAGCTGAGCAAGAATCGGGAAATATGGAGTTGGAAGAGTGTGGTGATGAAGAAGCTGTAATTGATATTGGTAGAGAATGTGTTACAGCTGTTGTCAGTGAGTATTGGAAACCCCGAAATTCCATGGTGGCTGTACATTTCCAATTAGGTAGTCTGCCGAGTTTCCGAACTCAAATGTTGAAGCTCCGACTAAGCTTCACTGGCATATGTAACGGAAGACCAAGCTACCACAAGTAGTGGAGCCCTCAACAATGTTCTTTGCAGCTCATCCACCATGTAGTAAATGGGGGCCCAAGGGTAGTAAGAAAGGGGCTTGAGGAAAAGACCTTTATTTAGTTGCAATACAACAAACTATCTTGATTTTCTCAAGGCACTCCTGAAGTATTATGGGGAATCCAAGTACAAAATCAGTACCACTCAATGGTTTCCATTCAAATTTCACTAATATTCAAGGAGTGACTCAGACGTAATGAAAATTACTTCAGATGTTGTGAATTTACTGGTGCCTGACTCATTGATATATTTGTGGCGGTACTGGAGGGCATGGTATGCCATGGACTTCCCGAGGCCAAGGACCCTGCAGATCTGCTTCATTGACATGTCTTGTTAGTGGTACAGGATGGGAACGCGGTTCTTGAGAGCGTGGGGAATGTGCTTGGCATTCTACGACAGCTTAGTCGGACCTGCGAATTTGAGTTCGGAAACTCGGCAGACTACCTAATTGGAAATGTACAGCCACCATGGAATTTTGGGGTTTCCAATACTCACTGACAACAGCTGTAATATAATTGTTTTATATTGTAATAGTATAAAAAATTAACAAATAAATAAGTGTTTGACTTTACAGATATGAATAGTGAATGACACAAACTTATGGGTTTTGCTACAAGCATATAACTACTACAGTGACATGACTACCCATTGACACAAAAAAACAACCCAGACACATAAATGGAGACAATGACAACTACATGACTGAAAACCACAATGCAACAACAGCAGCAACAGCAACAGCAACAGCAACAGCAACAGCAACAGCAACAGCAACAGCAACAGCAACAGCAACAGCAACAGCAGCAGCAGTGACAATGGGAACATAATGGGAATACTGTACTATTTCGTTCAATTCGCCGGCACATGACTGTGTGAAAACTCCCAATAAATCTGAAAAATCGAGAAAAAATTAAATCCGGTGTCAAAAAAAATCCATGTGACGCGTGACCGGTGAATTGAACGAAATAGTACAGTAAAGTGAATCATAATGAACCTTTAAAGGGTCCTTAGACTTTGCTAGAACTTTGGACAGGTTTATCCAATCATTGAACATAATGCTGAGATAATGATGATTTTTTTGGAATTGATATGCACTGTAGTTAAAAGTTAGAATTTAATAATCATTTAGTATCTTGAATATTTGAAATATCTAGGAATACAGCAATAAAGTGAATGAATGTTTTGCAAGGAATCCACCCGGACTCCACTTGGACTCCCTACCAAATATGGAGCATGGGAAAATATTGCCTAATTTGGTTAGTGTGCCCATTGTATACCCAAACCCATATACAGTGTCAGATTTATTACATTTACAAAATTCAGTGAGAAAAACGCAAAAAAAGTTGAAAAAAGCCGGCACTTTTCAAAAACTCGGCAGGATTCCCACTAGATTCCCAGTGGATTCCCAGTAAATTCCTGACTGAGTCACTCCATTCAATAGATGATATGCCCCACTAGACTCCCACTGGACTCCTACTTGTTTCAGGATTTTATGAGATTCCCACTGTGGGCATCCAGTGGGAATCCACACCCAAAATGCGGCAAAGTGGGAATCCAGTGGGAAGTGTATGGAATCAAACAGTGTAGGAGATTCAAGACGTAGAAGATGCATTGGCAAGTCCAGGGAAGGTAAATTCCTGAAGACGAAGAAGGACATACTCAGATTAAAAAGCACCAATAGGTGATGCCAAATGAGCAGTAGTGAGACAAAGAAGACATGGGTTAGTCCACTGAATGAAATTGAACCAATCGAGAGGGTGATTCCGATGCCAAGAGTATGGATTATTCCAGAAAAGAGGATGGGGCCAGGGAAAGTAACAGTAATGGTGTGCAGTGTTGTGAATAAGGTGACGATTACCAGTGTCAAGGTTGTTGTCTTGATTTAAAGTGAGGGTACGACAACAGTAGCAGGGAAGGGAGTGACGAGCCATGAGAAGATGGTGGTGATGGTTTAAGAGAGAGGAGCGGAGATGAAAATGTGGAATGCTATAAAGATAGTGGTGTAATCACGTGATGTTCTGATGTGCTTCGTAATCTAGAACCAAGTCACGAGCATGGCATAAATTGAAAACCGGTTCCCAAGTATTTTCATTGGCAGGGTAACCTCTCCATTTGACAAGATACTCCTTTTTACGTTTGCAATAACGATGATTGATAATCGACTCCACATCATATTCTTCCTATTGATCAATAATATCAGGAGGAGGACGTAAGATGTCATTAACAATGGGAGGATGAAGTTGATCATCAATTTGGGCAGGATGGAGTAATGAAACATGGAAGACAGGATGAACCTTCCGAGAGAGAGGGAGTTTAAGTCGAAAAGTGACGTCAGAAACTCGATCGATGAAAGGGAACGGTCCAGTTCATCAAACGTCTAATTTCTTCATGGGGCGTCCAGTATTAAGGTTTCGTATGTCAAGCCAAACAAGTTGTCCAATCTTGAATGTTAAATCTCGGTGTTTGATATCGGTGAATTTCTTCATGTCATCAGTGGTGCGTTGAAGCGAAAGAGCGGCGGAGTTATGGGTATCAGAAAGGGTTGTAATAAAGTCATTAACGGAAGGATTTGCTGAATCAGATTTATCGATTGTAAGGGGAGTACGTGGATGGCGACCATATTCAAGGTAAAAAGGGGAAAACCCAGTAGAAGAATGTGAATGATTGTTATAAGAGAACTCAGCTGTAGATAACCATTCCGACCAATCAGATTGCATAAAATTGGTGTAGAGATGAAGATATTGTTCCAATTCTTGATGGTACATTTGGTTTGGCCATCAGTTTGAGGATGATAAGCGGTCAAAAGTGCAGTCTTAATGTCAAAAAGCTTATTGAGTTCTTGAGCAGCAAATTGTGTTCCTCTGTTGGATATGATTTTCTTCGGCCATCCATGGTGAATCCAAACATGGTCACGAAAAAGATGAGCAGCACCTTCAGTAGAAAGTGAAGTAGTCGTTGAAATAAAATGTGCTCGTTTGGTGAACCTGTTGACAACAACGAAAACAGCGTCGTAACCTTGAGAAAGGGGAAGTTGAGTGATGAAATCAGCAGTGATTTCTTCCCAAGAAACGGTAGAGGGGGGAATGGGATGAAGGAGTCCAGTTGGATGAGTGCGAATGATTTTAGTACGCTGACAATCTGGACAAGTATGAATAAAATCAGTAACATTGCGACAAAGATTATCCCAGACATAATTAATTTCAAGAAACAAGGTCAAAAGTCTTTTCTATTCCAGGATGCCCAGCATGAGGCAATGAGTGAGTCAATCAAATTATCTCGGTGCGCAAAGAAACAACCTCTGGCACAACAATGTGATCACTATTGTCTCGGATCAAACCATCAATGAGGGACCATCGGGAAGAGGGATCAGCAAGTTTATTGGTGATGTTGGAAGGTAACAGTTTGGTAAAATGTAGTTGATTGATGAAGGAAGGAGAAGAAAAGTCGATGATAGCATTGATGAAATGCGATGGAGAGAGTACGGTTTGGTCAGTGTTGTGAACACCTTCCAGAAAATAATCAGGGTGACGTGATAAACCATTGGCACGATTATGCATCTCAGGAATATGCTCTATGCAGAAGTCAAAACAACTAAGAAATTCAGACCAACAAGCTTGATGACAAGACAGGGTACGAGAAGTCATAAAATACCGAAGTGCTTGATCATCAGAATGAATAGTGACAGGATGCGAAGCGCCTTCGAGTAAATGTCGCCAATTTGCAAGGGATTTGACAATCGCAAGCAGTTCTTGGTCAGGGGTCATTTGATTTCATTCTGCAGGACAAAGGGAAGCAGAAAAATAACCAATTGGATGAAGAATACCATCATGCTTTTGCATAAGAATGCCACTGATAGTGAAACTGGAAGAATCAGTTTCGAGGAGGAAGGGAAGATCACATTGAGGTGACTTCAATATGGTTCTGATGTAATTGCACGTTTCAAGGCATTGAAAGTGTTGTCACAATCAGTCGTCCAAATAAACTTTGTGTCACGGCGAGTAAGGTGATGAAGGGGTCGGGCAATGAGAGAGAAATCCTTGATGAAACAATGCCAAAAATTTGTAGTACCGAGAAAGGATTGGATGTCTTGAAGTTTGCGTGGAGTAGGCCAATCCGAAATAGAATGTATCTTGGATGGGTTAACAGTGACTTGACCTTCACTGATTACATGACCAAGATGTTTGACGGAATCTTTTTTGAATTGACATTTGACAGGTTTGGCGGAGAGTTTTGAGTTGCACATGATTTTGAGAACACAATGACTCCAATACTCCAATTCTTTGAGCGTGTCACCAAGAATAATAATATCGTCCATGTAGATGAAGATGTTGTCAGAAGAAAGAATGTCATGGAAGCGAATGTTGATCATCCGTTGGAATGTAGCAGGAGCATTGCAAAGACCGAAAAACATAACTGTTGGTTCGAACAATCCACAATTCATGATAAAGGCAGCTTTCCAAATGTTGTCCTCCTCAATCCGAATATTGTTATATCCCCAACAAATGTCGATGACAGAAAAATGTTTAGCAGTTTGAAATTTGGGTTGTTGGAGAATTTCAGAAAGAAGGGGTAGAGGATAAGTGTCACAGATTGTGTGGGCGTTAAGATAACGATAATCTTGAGTAGGGCGAAGACCAGGATCGGAACCAAGAGCATTAATTTCTTCGCATTTGATGACGAAAAAGAAAGGAGCGGCTTGAGGCAATTTCAAGGGACGAATGTGACCAGTAGAGAGATTTTCTTGTAAGAATTTATCGAGTTCAACTTGTTCGTGAGGAGAAAGAGAATACAACTTGGAATGTTGTGGTTTGATGGACAGTTTAAGATTGATAGTGTGATCAAACTCAGAATGAGGGGGAAGTTCATTGAATGTCATATGAAGAAAGACATCCTTATAATTCCAATATTTCTCTGGTATAAATGCAATCATATCTTCCTCAACCATAGTTGGTCGCGAAGTGTCATGAAGTCCGCTAATGGTATGTTGGATTCAATCTCGAGGAAAGTGAAAGAAAGTCGAATCAGAATTGAGATATAATGAAGCAATAAATTCTTCATAATCCGATCGAGGATTGACCTTTGACTTCAGTGAGTCTGGTCACCTGTGAATCCTGCCTAACCCCTCATATTAGAGGGAGGATATAGGTCTCTGCCTCTCTCTAATATGAGGGGTTAGGCAGATTTGCAGGCCTCTTGCGATATTCAGGTAGATATATTTTTGACTTAGACATATTTTGAGTGGAGGAGACTATCAGTCTTTCTTTCCCTCTAACTAGAGGGCATAGACAGGTTTCAGGCCTCTTTGTATATTGAGGTAGGCTTAAATATATACGTTCTTTCTAACTAGAGGGCTTAGACAGGTTTCAGGCCTCCTTGTATATTGAGGTAGACTTAAATATATACATTCTTTCTAACTAGAGGGCTTAGACAGGTTTCAGGCCTCCTTGTATATTGAGGTAGACTTAAATATATACATTCTTTCTAACTAGAGGGCTTAGACAGGTTTCAGGCCTCCTTGTATATTGAGGTAGACTTAAATATATACATTCTTTCTAACTAGAGGGCTTAGACAGGTTTCAGGCCTCTTTGTATATTGAGATAGACTTAGAGATATACTTTCTCTCTAGCAAGAGGTTTGGGCAGGTTTTCACATCTATGACTCCCATCTAAGCCCTCTAATTACGTGGCCTCCCTCTAACTAGAGATGTTTCAATGTTTTTAGGGCCTCCTCCAATAAATAAGCTGATATATTTTGAACTTCAATACATTGTGAGATTAGCTTAGTTGCCTACCTCTAACTAGAGGTGTTTTAATGATTTTCAAGCCTCCTACTATATATTGGTGGTTTGACTTAGGTATATCTTAGCATTAGTTTACTTGACCTCTAACTAGAGGTGTTTTGATGTTTGTCAGGCCTTCTACTATATCATTGGTTTGACTTTGATATATTATGATGTTAGATTACTTGCCTCCCTCTAACTAGAGGTATTTTGGTGTTTTCACCTGCTATAGTATACCATTGGTTCACCTTTGATATATTGCAATGTTAGTTTACTTGCCTCTCTTCAACAAGAGATCTTTTGATGTTTTTCAAGTCTTATCAGTCCACTAGTTACATAATTACAGCATACTAAACCTAGTACTAGCTGAGAGGTTAAGTTAACTGTTTGTTGGGAATAGTGACCGAATGCTGGCCGAATAGTCATGGAATGGATTGGTAATCTGCATCACATGACCCCAGAAGTCAAACACCCTATCCGATGAATAATACTGAAGCGCAGCAGATATT